>OMPJ01045775.1:13931-77672 GCA_900312935.1 Carapus acus | reverse complement strand
GTGACGTGTGGCTTAAAGTGGATATATAAAATCCACAGACAAAAAGCCAATGGGGGAAATGGCAGCTTTGATATCCTGTTTTTGACAAACAAAAACAGATTTATCTCAGCGGGACTGTGGAATAATTACACATATTATTGTGCAATGGCACATTATGGAATATAATGTGTCCTTTCATATCTATTTCTATTCTTTTGATGGAAGACTGCCTTGAATATTTCACAAAAATAAAACAAACAAAATAAAAACAAAAATAAAAATAAACAAAAATCAGAATCAGTTACAAAGTCTAGTCATGCCCCCATTTGTGCAAGTTGATGATGAATGAATGAATGAATGAATGAATGAATGAATGAATGAATGAATGAATGAATGAATGAATGAGTGAATGAGTGAATGGATGGATGGATGGATGGATGGATGGATGAACTGTGTTCATTTCACAACAAAAGCAAAAACTGCAAAGTCTCGTCATGCCCCCATGGACCATGCAGTCGAATGAATGAATGAATAAATGAATGGGTGAAGGAAGGAAGGAAAGAAAGAACGAACGAACAAATGAACTAACGAACAAACGAAAAAATGCAGTCAATACAAATAAATGTGCCAAAGGTCAAAGTGACCATAATAAATGAAAGCTTGCAGATGAGCACAGGATGAAGCACGTACGTGGTATAATTTGTCCTCTTGCTCTCCCAGGACACGACAGCATGCAGAAGAGCGGCTCAGACGTGCACGCCTACGTGGATAATCTTCACATCATCGACAATCAGCAGACTCTGTTCGAGCTGTCACACAGACTGGAACCGCGGGCGTAGACATACACACACACTCTCTCTGCGGCCTTCCTGACCTCCAAACTCTCAGGACGCTTCACGCTGTTTCGGGACACTGCATGACCAAGACTGGCCACAAGAGGGCGCCAGACAATCAGGAAAACACAACACAGGGAGGGCGCGGGGAGGCGGAGGCAGCACAACGCAGTTTGGTGTTGATGGGATGAAATATCTGTTTAGAGTTCTTGGAGCCCAGAGCTTGAACAGTGAAGAGGGTCGCATCATCAGGATTAACCAAAGAGAAAGAAAAGCGGAGGGACCTTCACGAATACACATGTGCATACATACACACACACACACACACACACACACTCCTCCAAACCTGTTAACCACATGTAGGTCTTTGTCAGCTAATATAGGCACAACACACTACACTCATAATGATCTCCATTCTCTATACTAGCATCTGGTTTTGCATCTGTGAACAGTTGAGGCTGCTGTGTTTCTGTCGGTTTGACAGCAGCGACAGCCCCCCTGCCCTCCATCGTCACACACACACCCCACACACCCCCTCGTCCCCCTCAGCTGTGAGGGAGTGACACAATTCATCACATCCATCCGCATGAGTCAGTGCCAAATGACCTGCAGATTAGTCCCTCAAACACACCATCATGGCTCATCTCGCTGGAGGTGTCAACAGAAGCTGCAGACAATCAGCTCACACCGAACTGCACATGTGACTTTTTGAGGGACAGTTATGCTGAAACATCTCTTCCCTTGTAACTGACACATCACTGTCGATAGGTCCAGAGTTTTTTGTTTCCTAAATTATCGCCAATTTGGCGATGCTCATCAACATTGACAGTTTCATCTGGCCTGAACTGATTATTTGAGAACATCGGTCTGATAATTCCTCATATGATCAAAAGACGACACCTGTGACATATCAATGGCAACATTCATTTGAAGGATTGGAATTAGATCTTGATTTATGCAGTGTTTGACTAAAACAACGGCTTCTCAATGCTGAGAGACTTTGCGTCTGATATTGCGAGTGCAGCTAAATATGAGTCACGTGAAACTCCAAAACAAGGCGATGGAGGTGTGACAGACATGCCGAAAACAACTTCCACAGCTCTGGGATGGGTCAGTTGCATGAGCTGTACAAGATCAGCTTCTGTCTTCCTGGTTGTGTGTGGATGGAATGCGAGATGGGCTGGGTGAGATTCAGCCGTCCCATTAAACCTCGAGCAATAACAGCGAAAAGACGGAGGACTAGAAACTGATCGAGACAAAAAGGAAGTAGAACACGGAGTCTCGGAAAAGGGAGCGTTTATTCTGCTATGGCCATTTTTGCCCTCAGGTCAGGCCATCAAGTTTGGTCCCTGTGAAATGTTGTAATTGCTTTGATTTGTACGTTATAGAGGCTGAGGTGTGGTTTGGCAGCATTTGTGCAGCTCTGAGTGGAACAAATCTGCTTCAGCAAACTACAATCCACACGGAGGTGAAGAGCTCTAATTTATTTCAGAGTAATTTATTTGTGGTGTGGCTGATAACTTACCCTGAGTGACTTCATCCTTAGCTGTGTGTGCTGCATCATGGCTGGTCTGTGTGACATGGATGACATGGATGGACCACATGTGCATGAAATAAAGTCTGACACTGTTCACTTGGCGTTGAGTAGAGTAAAAAGTGAATGTGAAACGAGTGAGTGATCGCCTTTTTACATAATAGTATCAACAATAGATACAGATAGATAGATATAGATAGATAGATAGATAGATAGATAGATAGATAGATAGAAAAGCAACTTCTTGCAAAATGGCTTCTTGACAGCGTGTCAGCATGGGCACAGTGGGTTTGTCATGGGGGGGGAGGGGTGTGGAGGTGCGACCCAGATGCCCTTGCTGCCTTTAACCAGGTGTCCTGCTCGGCCTTTTTAACATGACTATCTGAGGCTGGACCCCCGCTGAGCCGCGGCCTCGTACCCTGCCATTTCCTCCCAAACACCGGCGGCAGTGTATCATTTCCCTGTCACCAAATGACTGGCTAGCTGCTGTGGCGTGTTAATGAGAGGAAGAGAGGGCAGACGAAGAGAAAGTACAGGAAGACTGGGTTCTTCATTTCCTCCACGCCGATACAGAACAATACACAGGATCAGTCCTCTTGTCCCTCAGCCCTCTGCAGCTTTGGCTGGAGGAAGATATTAAGAGCACAGCAGCTGCTGTTGCTGGAGGAGAATCTCTTGCGAAATGAAAAGAGAAGAGTGGTGATTTACATGCAGGAAAAATCACAACAGCTGTAATTTGGCCATCATAATGTCACTTAATGTCTCTCCCTTTGACAAAAACAGATGGTGCCAAAGTTATAAAACTGGAGATAATTGTTTAATTATCTCCAGGGTTTGCTTCCTCGCAGACACCAGTGATCTATTTACGGGAGTTCAGAAATAATGAGCGCAGAGCCGACACTGAACCGATTGTGGTTTATTTCGTGTAAAATGTGTCTCGGCTCGTCGTCTTCAGCGGCACTTGGCGTTTCTGCGTCACTGAGGACAGGTTACCGGAAGCTATAACACACCACACACACACTTGCGTGGGTGAATCGTCACCTGTAAAGATGATATTAGCAAAAAAAAGTAATATCGGTATCGGATTTTTTTGCTTTAAAACCGATAATATAAAAACCGATAAAAATAAAATAATGCGTGCGTTACACCGAAATAGTGCCTATGCGCTCCTGAAGCGTTTACCGGCGCACATATCGGTATCGGTAATTTGAGAGTTGGACAATGTCGGCATATCGGATATCGGCAAAAAAGCCAATATCGGACATCCCTAGTCACCTGTGCTGCTGTCTGCCGAGCCTGTCTGCTTAGTTCACTTCCAGAGAAATAAACGCCCAGCAGACACTTTTACCAGAATGTGCCACGCCCTTTCGCAACTTTGGCAGCCAATTACAGGGGAAGCGTTAAGAGTTTCCCTCGCAGATGGATGTCTTTTGTCTGGCTTCATCCACATATTCAACAGGAGCAGTTACAGGAGGTACAAAAAGATATGAAAGCCTGCTGAAGAAAGACCCACGGAAAAAAAAAAATCACATTTCCCTGCATTTAACTATACCAAGTCAAAATAAGAGAAATCACACCAAAGTGCCTCTATCAGGCCGCCAAAAATAAACAAAGCGGACGAATGAAAAAATATTGTGAGTACGATAGTCTGTTTTTCCTCCTTAAGTTCCTCTGACTAAACCAAATCTACTTTTGTTTTATTTTGTGATTAATTAATTATGGTTGTTATGGTATGATTAATTATGGGGATTGAGTCAAATTTGGAGCAGCTTCTGCTTGTTTTTGTGAGTAAGATGCTCCCAGCGAGATAAAAGACGGGCGATATGTTGGTGTGCTCTCACACTGCATGAATAGGCTCCTCCTGCAGGCCCGGCCGAATGAATTACACTAGTCTGTTAGTATTCTGTCGCTGCCGTACAAAAGGTCAATGTCAAATGCACCTCATTTAAAAGTCAATAGCCACCATGCACATCATCTCCTGGGAATTCTTTCCCAGAGCCCTCCAGACGGTATTGTGTAGCATTCAGTAAGTAGAGGGCAGCAGGAGAGTTTTTTTAATCTTGACCTTCCAATAAAATATGCTCCCAATCCAGAATTACATGGTCTAAAATGGAGACATAAGATCCCAACAAATCATGCCTAGACTTAACTATCTCAGGGGAGACGTTCCACACGTCTGGACACACACACACACGCACGCACACGCACACAATAGGTTTGCTGGGAGGCCTAGCTAGGTTTTCATCTGCTTTGTCTTTAACTCAGGGAACACACTGATTATTCAGACAAGTTTAGAAAACAAAAGTTTAATCAAAAAGAATGAAAAAGAATGATGTAATGCATGTTTTTTCTATATATCCAAATCTTTTTTTTGATTTTGGAGACTTGCTGTGTGAAACTGGAATACAAATCTGGTTATAAACATAAAAATAAACCGTAAATACTGACTGTGGGCACATAATACATGTTACGGGTATAAACGGTTTAATACGCTCATACAGACAATATCAGTGCCACTCCGGCTGTGATCCATTTGGCAGGGGGCTGCTTGGTTCTGAGGTGGAGGGTCCAAATGTAGGTGTGGCCGCGTCGCTTGGTGCGGTAAACTGGGCACTGGTAACAGTTCTTCAGCTCCTGTTCCTCAGCGGGCACGGCTCTCACGTACAGCACTGGCATGGCTGGGGTCAGATCCCGCAGGACGGCGTCAGAGATCACGCCGCACTGCGTGTCCCAGCTTGCCCCTGCGAAGAGACACGGTGCAACTCTTGAGCGAGACGACGTGGACGGTGACGGCACTGTTGAAGTGCTCTTCCCGGGTGGGTGTCCACTTACCCTCGATGAACAGCCCGTGGATGTAGGCCCCCTCCCGCGGCGGGTGGCCGTAATCCTCCTTTGTCTTTTTGGTCACGTCCACAGTCAGAGTCATTTTGTCCAGCGGCCACTGATTCTTGCGAGAAATGCTCTGCAGCACAGCTGTAAAGACCTGCATGTTAATGGCTCTGCTGTGAGGGAATCATCATCTGTCACTGCGAGAGGAGGAGCTCACCAGTGAGGAAGGACTGCGGGTTAAACAGCCCGGATAGCCAAACGACGGCTGGCAGAACAAAGTCTTGAGCCCAGCTGTCCAGCTCCCGACAGCTGCACATCAGATCGGTGAACCTGTGAAATTAAAAAAGATCCCGGTAAACCAGGCTCCCGTAATTTGCAGGCCTGCCGCTGAAATGTCGGCTAGTCTGTCGTTTACCACTGTGCCAGCGTTTTAGTGGAGGGGTAAGCCAGTCTGGCCCAGGAATCTGGAACGCTGTCGCTGAACAGCGCCGACTGCAGAACCTCCATCGCGGTGGAGATGGTGAGCTCGCCCTGTGGGGAGAGATTCTCATAAACCATGTGTGCTAACTACTCATCAAATGACTTGAGGAAAGCCACAAATATACCTTCAAGCCCAGGTCCAGCTCCTCCAGCGATTGCCTTATCTCTGCGAGGAGAATGTTCATGCGTTCACACTCCTGCAGACAGACGGAGATGTAGGGGCTGCGCTGTACTGTTTTTGCCGTCATCTCGGCCAGGTTGTACTCCTCAGGGAGCCTCTCCAGGAGGTCATCGAGGACACACCTCACCTGTTCAACAGAAAGAAAAACAGGCAATGTAAATAAAAGATAAGGGTTTTTTTGTTTGGTTTTGTTTTTTGTGTTTGTGACTCCTGCAGTTGGTATGTACTTTCTCCTCTGTGCTCTGAACGGCCTGCTCTCCCCTGCAGGAGTCTTGAGGCTGCAGCTCAAGCAGCGTCCTCAGGAGGTTGTCTGAGGTGACAGTGAGGCACTCCAGCTCTGCGTTGGGGTGCAAACCATAGAGGGTAGGGTTCTCAGGCGGGAGGTGTTCATCTATGTACCCGTGGTAGCCACCGTAGTCTAAGAACGGAGGAGCTAAGAACGCTGGGCACAGAAATAGCTCCCCCTCAAACTGAAACACAGATGGTTGTGAGAAAGGTTAAGGGCAGAGTTTACAGCATAGATACTAACACATATTTTACAGTGATGGTTGTTTTCTACTGTCTCTAACCCTAAACGTCACTGCCTTCAAAAGGACAAAATTCATCAAAACAAATATGCCACTTTTGCGGTACACCCATATTCACCATATTGAAAGATTCTAAACACAAAAGAAGAGCCCGCCGACATGAAAACCATCAGCAAACAATAAATGGTGGTCATTTGATGCACGGCACTGCAGTTTATGTTTACATCCCAAGAGGGCAGCCTCTGCCTTTGGAGTGCAGCGGCAAGTACTGCGCTCTAGTGCAAT
This sequence comes from Carapus acus, assembly GCA_900312935.1. Lineage (NCBI taxonomy): Eukaryota > Metazoa > Chordata > Actinopteri > Ophidiiformes > Carapidae > Carapus > Carapus acus. The sequence continues at coordinate 71,024 of OMPJ01045775.1, read as the reverse complement.
AGTTTGGTCTAAAGTGAAAAAAAACCCCATAAGGAATAAGTTTATTTGTGCTGCTCAGCCAAGTGGATTCTCACTGACCATTTTTGGCTGCATGAACTCCTTCAGGTAAGTCTGGCACAGTCTCCTGTCCCAGTCGTCTGTGATGTGTCCTCCATACATGATCTCCCCAAAGAGGTAGCACAGGTCCTCCCATGGCACCTGGGCAAACACACACACACCCAAAGTTATTTGTATTTTTCCCTCTTTGTTCAACTTTGGAGCTCTTGTTGACTCATCTCTTATCAATGAAATCTGAGGAAAGAGGGCTGGTGCGAGAGAGACAGAGAGCGAGAAAAAAACAGAATTATCTCTCTTTGCACACACTCGTCTCATATGTGACAGAAAAGTCTTTTCCCCAGCAGAAGATTATGATCGTTGAGGGTAAAGGAGGGAGAAAGGAACCCGTGATTCATAACAAATTACAAAAGCTGGAGGTTCACAATCATTTGTACCTGTATTGTTTTGCAAATTGCTTCCTTCATCAGCACTAATTGCAGTGATCACTTATGTAGCGTTGTGAACTGTCACATTGGCTGCATGTAATTACATTTAGGATAACGCTTCATTGCCCTCCTAATGAATTCTCTGTATACGCACATACAGGTTACTGTTTGGTTAACATAATGAAGGACATTCGTTTTTGGAGGGCAGAAACCCGGAGACATAATTGGTTGTGACCACAGTAATAGGAGTTCTAAGAGGAATGCATTAGGATTTGAGAGGAGCAGCTCAGAGGGAATGGATTTTTTTGTTTCCTTGAAATAAAGCTAAATTATAGGTTGCACCTTCATATTTCTGAAAGAAACTGTGAAAAATAGGAGAGGAGGGATCTGTTCTGCAGATAACAAAGTAAATTTTTCCAACAGTTAAGGTAGTGTAGAGCAATTTGGCGCATAAGGGCCACAAACACTATTATCATTACAAATCTATACCAACGATCGAAAAAGGGCAGAAATTGCTGAAGTTGCTGTGAAATTACCTTTGAGTTGGTCTCTAGGTAGTTGAAGAGAATGTCGGTGGAGATGGTGAGGTCTCCGATACTGAATGGATACTTGTGGTTCCAGCCTTGAGGACCAAATTTCCGGCGCTCAGTGACACAGGCATGAAAGAAGCAGAGGGAGAAGAACATGGAGTTGAATTCCTGCTCTCTGGAGCAACGGTCCAGGGTGTCCTGTGGGATGACAAGAGCAGGGTATCGAAGCGTTATTTGTTTCACTGCCTATCTTTAACCTCTCAGCTGTCGCTCCCCAGTACCTGGCTGAAGTTGTTGAGGGCAGCGTGCAGACTGGCGTTCATGCCATTAGGGGGCTCATTGGTGATCTTGATTGAATTTTCCAGGACACCTCTGGGAATGACGTGTTGCTCTGGACTGGGTGCTGGCTCCCCTGTGATGAACACCCTGTAATCCGGGTGAGCGTCCGACCCCGTAACCTCTAGGAGAGCATCCAGGGAAGGCAGCCAGCGAGCCACCAGGTGTACGTTCTTACAACAACCCCCGCGTTGGAAAGAGAGGACAGAAAACAAGAGGGCGATTACTCCATGGCTTGATTTAATAAATTACTCTCAATTTGGTGTAATGTGCTGCTGCACCGGGGCATTGCTGCGTCTGATCTACCTAATCATGCCCCTGATTGAACCAAATTGAGTTTATTTCCCTTGCTCAATCGGCAAGATAATCTAATTAGTTACAGTACAGGCTGGCTGAAATAGCAGTTCGCCATCCCAGCGGCAAAGCTAGTGGTCTCTACCTGCAGAATGACCCACTGTCCCAGCCTGGAAGCATCCTTCAGGGCCCTCTCGGCCACCTCCTCCTGCCCCTGGCCAAGCGACACATTGTGCAAAGTGCCTTGCTCAATAGAGAATCCAAGCTTCAATCCTGCACAAACAGAGTAGATTGGTTGAGTATTTTCCGTTTGCGGGGATGTTTACCGCATAAAAAGCAGTGAGGTGTTGTACCCAGTTTTTCCACGTCTTTGAGTGGATCCACACCAGGCGCAAGGATGAAAAATATTGGTGTTGATGGACCGCTTTCTTCAAATAACTTCACAAATTCAAGCCTGGATGCTTCAACATATTTTGCTCCCATGTTCTCCTCCACAAAGCTCCTGAAAGAAAACGCCTCAGTGAGCCTGCTGATGTAGAATACAGTCATCCTCCATTAAGTAAGGGAACTGGTTTTCCTGTACCTGAGGACATAGGTCATCCTATCAGGACGCAGTGCTCTCAGAATGATGATCCTCTGGAGGGAACTCTTATTCTTCCAGTCTTGAGGGAGCCTCTCATTTTCAGGACATTTTGATTCAACAATTTTCCTCCAGCGATTCGACGAACTCTCCATGTCTCGATCCAGTCCCCCGAACTCCTCCATCGCTGAAATTGTCTGCATCCGAGCAGAATCAGTCATCAGATCTCCCAAACACTGCGTACGCATGTTCATAACCTAACTTGTGTGGTGACTAACCTTGATGGCACCCCAAGCATATGGGGAGAGGAACGGGACGGGGCTAGCTTTTGCCTCCACAGGGAATCGTAGTAGGAAGTCGAATTCTACTGCCTCTACCAGGCCTTGCTTGAGAAGAATCTGGAGAAAAAGACCACAAAGTGGTTTGCGAGGATTTATGGCTTTGAAATCTCTCTCCAATTCTCTCTGCGCAATTCACAACTGCAGGAGGCAACTTATTGGCAAAGGGATTGGCCGACCTCGGAAGCCCGACTGACTGGCTGAATAAATGCTTGTGAGCGTGAAAGCTCCCGGTGACGGACAGCCCTCAGAGCCCCACATTGCCTCGGAAGAAAACAGTTGGCGCAATGACAGATAATTGCATTATGCCATCAGAACCAACCCCCCTGTCAGAACCAACTGCCTCAGCGGCGGCCCAGGAGGTCGGCGTGAGAGGTAATCAATAGCAGCGTATGGTCCTGCTGACTGCTTTTAATTGAAGCTAATGTGGGGGCAGAAAAGTACTTTGATTGATGAGGATGACAAGGGGCCCCACCTTTGAGGCGGCCCCTAGTTCCTCACCTGGAAGGCGGTGTGTGACAAGAAGGTTAACTTGTCTCTCTCAAACAAGCCCTGGCTGGTGTAGAGGAATACAGAATAGGTGATGGCCTCTGTCAGGGCATGCACTCTGGTCCTCACGTCTTCGTTCCACTCGGCGTACTCCATTGCTTTGTTGAACACGGAGTTAAAAGTCTGGAAAAAATTGGGACAGAGTCGAGACCGTGTGTGTGCAGTCGATGCAGAAGGTTCTTCGTTTGGATAACACAGGGTTTCCTTGGGTTACTGGTCAATGTTGGGGGTCAAAGGTTTCACCTTGAGAGAAAACTGGTACATGGGGTTAATCTTGCTGAGGTCATCGATGATGAAGAAGAGGAGTGAGGCTCTCTCTGCCGCTGGGCGGTAGAGCTCTCGAGCCTCGTTGATCTTTGTCTCGTTCTCCCTGGCCTCCACCACCTGTGTGCTCCCATTGTGCGAGATGAGCTATGAGGTCCTCAGTCACGGTCCAACATCTGCTCATTACACATGTTTTCAACTACACAGCCCCCACGGCTAATGGTATCAAATGGGCCGCATGGAGTTCTGTGACATTTGAAAACCTCCGGCCGTCCAAACAAACGTGAGAGTCCGAGCCTAGTCGAGAACCTCACCTTGCGCTGAATGTGAGCAGCTGTGTTCTTGGTGTTTTCCAGTTGTTCCACCAAAGAAATGTCACCAAGGAAATTACCATGGGCCGCGGAGAGGCGACTCAAGAGTTCATCCTCCAACCTTTTCAGTTCAATCTTAAAATGGTTCTGCTGCGTCGTCAGTTCCACCTCAAAGACAATCAAGTCAAATCAAACAGGCCCTTATGTATATTTAACCGATTGAAGCCTTGGGGAAACAGAGTGACACTCACCTTTAAGGCCTCCAGGTCAGGTCGTTCACGGGTCACGACCTGCCCGAGCAACTGCTCCTCCAGACCCCCAGGAGTCACAGTGAAGTTGATGAGGGTTGTCTGAGCCTGGAGCTCAGGAGGGAAATGTGGATTGGCCAGCTTGGTGTGGAGAATGAGCTGGAAATTGCAATTGTACTCGCACTCTTTTCCACCAATACGGATGTATCTGGATTGCAGAAGAGATTGAAATCACTGTATTACTCATTAATATTATCCATGGGCCAATAGAGGCATAATGGCCTTTATTTGAAATCTTACTGAGGATGAAGTCAGTGAAAAATTAATAAAGTGATCCGTGTTGTGTAAGAATCGCAAGAAAATCCTAATGATCTGCTATCTTTGCTTTTCATTTGGGTTTAAATACTGTAACAACGAGTACAGTGAGAACACATTAGAAGTGAGATGAAGTTCCAAAAGAAGAAATAACAGCTTGAAAACAATAAAGTGACCAGTCTTGATCGTAATACAGTTAAAACTAGTAAATTAATTGAATGTATGAATAACAATTATTAAGGCTATCTTCCAGAATTACGATAAACAACAAGACTAGTTATGTATGAGAAAGATGAAGAATAATACAAATATATGTGAAAACACAGACAGATATGAACAGCAACACATGTCTCAGTATTTTTGCATGCACAGAGCTCAGATTTGGCGTGATAAATGAAATTATTGTGGAGCAGGGTGAGAATATCTATGGTCTCATTCCCTTAAATGAAGCACCAGTGGCATCTTCTCCATCTTTTTGCTGCATAAACCCAATTCATACAAGCTGAACATGATACTTTGAGTGTCATCAAGGTGAACAATCTGCATGGTAAAATTACAAACTTCTGGCTGGACGCATCAAAGCCAATTCACTCCTCACTTATCACCTGGGGATAAAAATTCAACCCCATCTTGAACCACAGACAAATATCATGAATAAATTAAAAAGATTATCACCGCATCAACCAATATTTATCTGTTCCGGCATTTCAATTAAATTACCACTGGCTTGACGAACCTGGTGGCTTTTCATTTTTCTCTAATTGCCCCTTGGATGTCAGGCTGAGCCCCAATTTTACAGCACAGGTTCCTCATGGCCTGGGTCTGGTTCAACTCTATATCTTCACAAGCCAGAATTAATGTACTATTGATAGAACCATTACTCCACCAAATTAAAGTCCTCGCTGATGGATTGGCTTGTAGTCTTCCGTCAGCCATGAAAGGAATAATTAGTATTCATTACTTCACACTCTACAACATTCCAATTATTAATGAACTTCAGCTGTGGAGCCCTACCAGATCCATCATGGCTGCCCCTGCAGGTTGTATTAATCATTGACAGAAACAAGTGTGCGGGTCATCTACAAGGGATAAACTTATAATCAGATTTAGTATGATGAATTGTTACATGTGGACAGACAGGACTTCAGAGGAGGCTCGATGAACCCCCACAAGGGGCTCAATATTCGGCGGCGCACAGAGCTAGGAAGATGTTAACATTTTTGAGGGGACGGCTAAACATAACGTCAATATGTGGTGTTTTCAATTTTCTATTTATTCTGCCATTGAGATTCATTTTATGATATCTGCTGGATGTTGACAGTACAGGGTAATTGAAAAGTGAACAAAGGTGATTGCTTATCAACGACTGGCTGTGTGCTTTATTGTGAACTGAACCAATCTGATCCCTCACTTAACTAACAGCCAATGTTATCCAAACTACTGTTGTGGCAGCCATTGAGCAAGGCACTGGCCAATAATACAAAACAGTGACTGACACAAGACCAACCTTTGAGTTCTGGATGGTACAGTGGTGTTATGTGGCGGCAATACTGAAAATGCGTAATTTTAAAAAGGTATTCTTTACTAATAATTTGATGATTTCATACGATCTCTTGATATTTGGACTGCAAGCGGTGCACATGAATTTCACAATGCGCAAATATACTTGTGATGCATTTGTTAATGCCTTGCTGCCTCCTTTCCAAAATGTCTGTCACTTTCAAATAATTATTTTTAGAGGAAGTTAGACCAGTACCTCACACAATATGTTTTAGACTGCGACGTCACGCAAACAGCTATCCATAGCTTGGGCTGCAGGAAGGCGCTGCTTGCTCTCATCTTTGGTCAGTGTTTTAGCCTGACTGTAACCCATCCGTGCAAAACATCAACATCAACGGGCCCACAATACCAACATCAATGATAACTAAATCAACAAATTTGCCAAAATGTTTTCTTTACATTGTTGACCAGCGAAAAAATTGTGAAAAATCACTGTGGAGTTATAACCACATGTTTCACACACAAAAAAAAAGACGATTAGCTACATACAGTATTAAAAACGTATTCAGCGATGTTTAAGAATTCATTATTCTGTCTCAAAAATTAATAAATGCAGACAAATGCAACAACTGACCTGAAATCGTAATGACCTTGACAATTACTTCAATTGGATTGACTTTGCCATGATGATGAAAGACCACTGAGTTTAGCGGCTGTAATATGCCTGAATCTTGCGGCAGACAGTTCTTATACATAACCATGACTGCCCCCAATTCAGACTTTACCCAGAGGCTCAGCTGTTCAATATTCATCAGACCTAAAGAATATGAGCACACAAATATACATCTATCACCAGTCTTGAGTAGGCGATCGATACACTGTTCTCAGGGATTCAGAACATGTGCAGCAAATTCATTTATAATCTAAAGAGTGGCAATAATAACGCATTCAGTCATGTCTTACTGCTATTGCGATGCTCAGTCATATTCAACCATCTGGCAGTCTGCTTCCATTGTCTCACCACCAGAGATACATTTGGGACAAGCTGTGGGAATATCGACTTGGACATGAAAATGGATGTAAAAGCTATGCCGCAACAGTTTTTGGGCGTGCAAAAATCCTATCCTCACCGCAGTTCAATTTGTACTCCCTTGCATTGTGCGGGAAGAATAATGTTTGATGTGGGGATACTGTGTGCAGGTTTAAAAACAAAGCACCCACCTTCCTCTTTTAATGGTGTTTCTGCCCAACAGGGGTTCGAGGACTGGATCAATCTTTTCTGACAGATTCTCTAGAAGAACTGTTTCACCACAAGCTAAAGCTTGTTCAATCACGCTCTGATACCTGGAGAGGGATAAAAACACAATAGCAAACAGTGCGCTCGTGTTTTTGGCACAATAGAGCAGTCTGGGCAAACACTGGATGCTACTTCTCACCCTTTCTGTCCCATCTGCACCACCCTCAGCTCTTGCCCCAACCGGTTACGTATCCACTTGATACCCTGCTGCTGCGGGTCAATGATGAGTGGCCAGCGCTCACTGGTGGTCAGGATGGCAGCATTTTCAATGGACATCCTATCATTTGGCAGGCCCTGGTTATGCCAGGCAGCCACGGTGGCATCATCTGTAAGCATGAGGATTGGGTCCAGGCCGTCTGTCAAGGGTATGGAGACCTGGGACACCAACCAAAGACTGATATCACAGAACTAGGGGCATGACTTTCAACACCCTAACCTCTGCTGAATAGATCAAGCTATGGATAACAATGTGGCAATATGGGGAGTGTTCAATGACGTTTAACCTTTTGAGACTGAAGGAAAGGGATCCATGTGTTGTAGAGGAGCTCCATGCGGTACTGCCGGGTAAAGGTGCCCAAATATGAGACAAAGGCAGCTGTGAGGAGCACGTCGCCGCACAGAGTCTGTTGCTGTCGTTCGTACTGAATAACTGCTTGGGCCCAGCGCTCCTTTTCTGACTGCACAAAACACATAAAGTCAAGATAAGATTAGGGCTGATGGCTTTAAAAATGTACGGCAAAACTGTAAAGATGCATGCCATTAAGCTTTAAAGCATACAGTGATGCAAACCGCGCCAATTGACTTTAACGGCTTCTGAAGTTAGTCTGTTGATTAACTTAGCATCATTTTATCATTTATTTAAATCTTCAATACGACGACTGTGACAGTGCTGCAATGATAAATCACGTGTGGCATTTTCTTACAAGGGGCCGTGAGTCTAGAATATGCCACATAATAAATTCTCGGACAGTTAAAAATCACTATAATTTTACTCTAATGTGTTATGGATTGCCTGTAATATCACTCAGTCTGGGGTGAGACATTGTTAATTTCCAACAGCTGTTGAGGCTTTGAAGTAAGTTAATGATTAAATATAGACGGCCTGATTTATTAGTCTGAACACTATTGCTTCCAGGTCAATGCCACAAAGACAAAACATTTATCTTGATATGCTTAAAAGCCAAGCTGTTCCATGCAAACCACATTTATTTTCTGGAATAAGAAAGTTAAACTTACAAAATAGCCACTCAAATGGTCATCTTTTATTTCATATTAGCAGCCATGAGGACGAACGAAGAGATACGCCTAAGCCTGACCATGGGGTAAAGTGTGAGCAAACACAGCCGACAATTTCACAAATATTCGTCAACAGATTTCATTTGTTTGAGTACCGTCTGGTGAGCACAAAAGTCCTTGGGATTATAATAACTATAACCGAGAAAACTGGTTTATAATCACGCATGAGCAGCAGAAGTGCACACTAACAATTGATTGGACAGACTGAGTGGTGCTGTGGGTGCGTCTGTTGCCATACAGTTTCCGTTCTGTGGTTGGACACCGACGAGCTAGCTCGGTGCCCAGTTCAGCCATGCATTCCCTTACAGTCCTGCCCACTCTACCTGTCTCACAAGGTCCAAATGTGCCGTAGGGCCAAGCTGTAAAGCTCACAAACCTGTCAGGCTATTTTGGCAGGACATTACAACTTCTACCGCAGGTTACTCATGCAGTTCTAATCTCGGCACCTCACTATGTCACCCGGGGGGCAAACTGACAGCTTACGCCATGCCAGATCAACATAAGTGTCTCAACCAAATTCCCCACACTTCGGTTGTTTACCTCCAAGCCCTTGACGAGTCGGTTGGCCAACTCAATAGTCTGGTTGGTGCGGGTCACCTCCTCTTGACAACTGATTTTCTCAGCTGTAGCCTTTTCAAACTGAGCCGTGAGACTTTGCAGGCTTGTATCCAGATCCTGGAGAACGAGACAATAACCACCAATGGAGAGAAAAGACACTGTCATATAAACCCTTGAAGACAAGTGACTTCGTTATGGAGCATTTTACTGACCTCCACTTTCTTTTGAACGACCAGCAACTTAGTCGTTGCCGTTTCCAATTCAGCATTAGCTTGCGCTAACGCTTGGCGCTTTGGGGTGACCTCACAAAAAATCTGTCAGACAAGACAAACATTTCAAATTTGAGAGCCAAACTTAATATGTTTGCTTTCATGCCATTCATTACTTATTTCAAACTACCCTTCTCTGACCTCATAATATTTGACAATATTAATGATCCAGGCACAGAGTCCGGCTGCAGCTGTAGACTTAGTCCGAACGTGATCTGGGTGGAACTCTGGTTTTCTCAGATATTCTTGCTTCACCACATTCAAACACAATTCAGGGATGTGCTCTTTGTCATATGTCACCAGGGCCTGTAGGAAGTCATCCACCTATGAGATGCAAACACATCTCACTAACATTAGAAGACTTGGATGAAGAAAAAAATAGTAACAAATTCTTATTAGAGATGTCCGATAATATCTACCCACCGATATTATCGGCCCAATATTAGCATATAAATGCTTTAAATAGCTTTAAAACCGATAAAATAAAAACCGATAAAAAGACAATAATGCTTGCGTTACACTGAAATACAGTAGTGCCGATGCGCTCCTGAAGCGTTTACCGGCGCACATATTGGTATTGGCTGTTATCGGTATCGGTAAATTGAGAGTAGGACAATATCGGCATATCGGATATCGGCAAAAAAGCCAATATCGGACATCCCTAATTCTTATCACTACCTGGAATTCAAGCTAAGTATGGTGAACACATGACTGCAAAGTTAGTAGTGAGTGACAATTTGGACACAGCTCTGCTGTAGCCTATTTCCTCATACAGTCCTTCTCATTTATCCCATGGTACAGCGCAGTACTATGAAATGCTACATCGTAAAACCTTTAAGGGATAAGAGTGCATTTTAGGATGACAGTTAGAGCCACAGTTCCATCATGTGACCCAAGTATTCAAATAAAATGGGTAATTGGATCACCCTTCTTTTAATCATGACTAAGGTATGAGGCATATTCACGGAGTCGTTGGGCGGCAATGTGAGCAGAGGCAAGATATGCGACGGGCCACGGTCAAGGTTCACGCAAAAATCAAACAGCATTTATCAGGCAGATTTGATTGGCATGATGACAGCTTAACCTTGCCCATGAAGGCCCGTGCCGCCTTCCAGCTTCGGTCCTTAGGAACCCGGCCTCGTGGCGCTAAGAGCACCATCACAGCTGCCGCTACGTTGATCACTGCTGGTGGAGGGTTGGGAAAGGTCTTCAGCTCTGTCAGATTGACCTTAGAGGAGAAATCGTGAACATTATGAGATTTAAAGAGACAAAGCAGAGAGAAATTGGCGCGGTTTGGAAAACCTTAAACTTCGATTACGTCACGCACCTTATTGAGAGTATCCAGCGCCGACGTGGCTGCAGTCAGGGACGGCTCGGCTTTGGCGAGGTCTTGCTCACAGTCCTTCTGTTTAACTGAGACCTCTGCTTGGATTATAGCAACCTGTGCAAAATAATACACAGTAGATGGCGTGTGAAGACAGAGATTCAATAATTACAGAAATGCTATAGGAAGATGCATACATTGTATGTATGTGTGTGTGTGTGTGTGTGTGTGCGTGTGTGAGACAAAGTCTCACCTTTTGTGCCTCTACATCTGCAGCCTCCCTCTTTTGGCTAACCCTCTCAGTCTGAAGTCCAATCTTTCCAATCAGAGCTTCGGTATTCTGGTTTTTTAAGATTAGCTCAGCTTCTTGACATGCCAATTTGGCTTTTAGATCCTCAACCTCAACCACAGAAAATTTTGATAACACACATTAGACACATTGAGACAAATTATCCTCCAAGCACCTGCAACGCTCTGTGTAAATAATGGAGACGTTCACCTGGGTAGCTGTGGTTTGGAGTTTTTTAAGCCCATTGTCAAGGTGGTTTAGCTTGTGCTGGAGTTGGACTCGGCTCCTCTCCAGTATATTCCTATATGTGGTGATTTGCTGGAGAAAGCTCTTGGGGGTGGTGTAATTGTACCTCTTCTCATTGCGCTGGAATTTTTCACTTGCCTGGTTGACACTGGTATGAACGTAGGCCATGAAAAGACTGATGGATTCCTGGACGGCAGGCTGTAAAAATAAGCAGACGGGAAGGGGGAGAGGGTGCCCAGGGCGAGCTGGATTGAGTACAGTTTAACGTCGCCAACCTGATGGGGACTGAAATATTATCTTCATAAATTTTGAATTCATCTACAAGTTTTGCCGTCGGGCTTGGCTGGCCCTGACTTACTCAATCTGAAATTTAGGTGCAGCTAGCAGGAATGATTAGGCTTTGAGGCCTCTGCGAAAATAATGTGTTTAGCCCGCTGACGTGCCGCTTGTAAAACATGCACACTGTTTACATTATCCCCCATGTCCTCCAACTTTCCAAACACTGTACAGAGGCCGTTGTACTACATTCCAACAAGGTATTTATCACCTGAGGCTCAATGAAACAGAACCTCCATTAATCAAACAGTTAGCAATCAATTAATGTAAAAACAAACGAGCAGACAACACAAAGATCAACTATGACCATAATTCAGAGAGCCATTGTTAATGATCAAGGACCTGCGTGGAAAAATCATTATTAATTCGGAGCTGACATGATGCTTTTTGACAAAGCATGCAACATTCAGTTGAGACGAGAGAAATTTTCATTGATTGGTGTTGTGTAACAACTTCGAGATGCACTTGCTTGGGTATTTCTTTCATTTATTCTCTCTTTAAAAAATAAACAATGAGGCACTGGCTTAAAATGTTGATGACTTTGGTGTAATTGCCTAATATTGCATTTTGTTACCTGTCAATCTACTACATGGGATCATTTAAATGTTCAGGGCTTTCTGCTTCCTCTTTGGATGCAAACATCAATCCAAACTTGTGTGCACACGCATGGACCCACAGACGCATGTAACATTCTGGCACATATTCACATACATGATGACACTTCCTGTTTGTGACAGCTGTGCCTCCTGAGAGGGTCATTATGTGCTTATTAATCACTCTCCTCTCATTAGCATAAATGATTGTGGGTTGCGACCGCTCTGCTGCTATGATGAAAAACAATGATATGCCTGCACTCACTGTGAGTCTCAAGGCATGAGTTCAGCGATTTGTCAGTATCCCAGAACAGATATAATGATGAAGGATCTATGGAAAAGTTAATCCAGCTGCACTGCAGTAATTACAAGATGTTCAATTGAAGTCTAACTAAGCCTGGTGTATGGAATTCATGGCAAACTGGGAAGACAGGTCATTCCCATGGCCACGCACATCCCTAATTTATTGCACTCTGATGTCCAATGAGGCTGGATTAGTCTTGACATTGACATCTTAGACAGAGAGTTTGTGCGATTACATGAACTTCACCTCAATGCCTTCAATCTCTTGAATGAACCTGTGGCTGACAGACTGTAGAGCTTCGGAGCTCCATGGATGGAACCAGTTGATGGTAGTACATTGGATAAGGGCAGGAAATCGTCGAGCTCTAATGCGAAGATTATCGCCCACAGGAGACATGCACAGCACTACCTACAATATGACAAAAACAGAAAGATGGCACATGTATAAGAAAATATACATCATAGAGCTCTGAGCCAATCCCTGCAGTCCTTAGACGCTACATTCAGGAGGAAAACACCCCTTCCAGTTGAAGAGACTGGCATCCTTCCGTGGCCCAGTTTTCACCGGCCTGGCTTGTGGACAGGCAGCTACATTCCCAGTTGGCCTGAGCAGACGGTGTCTCTACCAGAGGCCTTGGCGCAAATTTTAACTGGACCAAATACATATGTGCTGTCACAAACATTTGCATCCGTTTAGCCCCCCTGTTTGTCTGGGTTAGTTCATTCACTTTGTCACATATTCAGACAGTTGGTATGCCTTTTCATTTTGTGATTGATATATTGTGAAAGGCAGCTCCAGTATCACAAGCTCATGTGACTGGACAATGCATCTTAAGCATAATCTGGCATCTGCGCCCACAACATCAAGGTCAGGCCTCAGATGTCAAGGATAAAGGGTGTCAATGTGCTCTATGTATGAAACTGAACAGTCAATACTCAAAAGAAGCCAATATTGTGATACTGTCAGAGATACCAGCACTGTCTATTGACACAGATAATCAATACGTAAGCATGTATGTGCGTTCGTGTGTGTCTATGCACATACAACATATGCATGCATGCGAGCATACGTGAATATGTTATGTGTATATCTGTACAGTTTGTCTCTGCATGTACAGTATGTATGTATGTGTGTGTGTGTATGTATGTATGAATGTATGTATGTATATATACAGTATATATTTGTGCAGTATGCATGTATGGTCGTATGCACTGTACGTATACAAGTATGCTTGCGTGTATGTATTCATTATTGTTGGTGTTGCCATCAATATTACATACTATATATCTACTGTTAATTTGCTCTCACAAATTCGACAAAGACTGACTGATTGTACGAATGAATGGTAGAGCGAAATAACACAGGACAACAACAGAACATATGTACAATATTCCATATAGCACTTACAAGAAATGTTATGTGAATTTTTCATTTCTACTGAGTAATCACTTAAAACCTTAGAAAAGACAAATAAGCATAGCAAGCTGCCACAAGGCAAAACAAGCGTCAGTACCGTGAGCTGCAGTCGGACTCGGTCAATGAAGAATCTCCAGCAGTTTTCCTTGCTGTCAAGAATTCCCTGCGCTCGGACCTCAGATCTCACTCCTGCCACAATGCTTTCAATCTCCTCCTCACTGAAGAGCTCAGGGATTTCTCCTTGATGGAAGAATGTGATAAGCATGCAAACATTGAGATGTTTTCAGAGTCCTAATATCTTGTCCACTTAGTAAATCTAAAAGCAGAGTTTTTTATGCATGGAATCATGACCTTAGTAAGTATTTAATTATTTCCATTTATGTAAATTGTACAACATGTAGCCATTCGTTTTGTATCGTTTCATTTTCCCCTTCACCTGATGCCAGTAAATCATTAATCATGACCAGAAAACGCTCATCAGATATCTGCGTATCAATCAAGAGCAGAGCAACACGCTGGTTCTTTACGCCGGTCTTCATGTACAAACTTGCAAGATCCACCTACGAGAAAAACATCACAATAACAAAATGTGTAAAAATTATTATATTTTCTCAATTTTGTGTACAACAAGAGTGGCAAAAGAAAAACTGCGCAAGTTGATGATGGACATAAAATGAATCACACAAACCTTTTGAATACACTCTGACCTTTAGCCAAATGATCAAAAAGGACAATATTTCATTGTACATTTCATTGCATATCAATGAGCTATTGAAATATATCCAAGCAATCTTTAATAACATCTGACAATTATTTCCTGCGTCATTGGAGAGAATGAACACTGAATTGAACCAAATTAAATCAATATACTGGGACAGAGGCAGGGGAATTATTGATCTGGAATTTTATGTTAAACACTTTGATTTCAGTTAATTATTTACTGCCATTTTACATTACCACAATATCTTTCAAGGGGGGGACACATGGGATCAAAATGATTTTGGTTTGCAGCGATACACGCTAAATACAATAAAATACATATACAAGTGAGGGTATATCATGTGGTCTGAATAGTCTTGGATTGATTTAAGTACAAATGAACTGCGTCAGTGTTTACCTTGAGATCCTGAACACTGTATCCCTTACTCAGGGTGATTTGGAAGACTTCCACAGAGGATATGAATGCAGCCAGGCGAGTCAGGCTCTGCTTACCGCTGCCCCCCACCCCGACAAGAAGGCCATGACCTCTCGGGGACTGCAGGATGCGACTGATGCGACAGCTGATTACAGCACAACCTTCATTAGACTACCGAACACCTTCACATTTCATGGATATTATTGCAAGGAAAAATATGAGGATATATTGTAATAATAATATGGTAATGGTATACACTCACACGTGTTGCATGGCATCTTCGAAAAGCACCAGGTTCATGGTCGCATTCAGATCATTGTAGCTCTCAAGGGCGTCTGTGAGGACATCCCTGAGCACAGACCAGTCTGTTACAGGGACATAGGACTCTTCCTCTGGTTGTGCAAAGTGGCAGTACAGGCGAGGCTGCTTCCTCACGCTTTCATCCTCCAATCCCTGCAGAGGACGAGCATTTCATAGAATGTCCTTATACAATCCGTCTGATTACCACTGCAAGCCAAATTCATTTAAACCCTTATACTGCCCCACCTCAAAGCATTCTTGCACAGTCTCCATCTGGAGTTTGTGGAATAAATTCTGGTCCTTTACGTCTACCAGTCTATCCGAGTACACTCTGCTGGACTCATGAAGCCACAGCAGTGCCAGATCATTGCCGTCCTTAACAGTCTCGGGACCA
Organism: Carapus acus; assembly: GCA_900312935.1. NCBI lineage: Eukaryota > Metazoa > Chordata > Actinopteri > Ophidiiformes > Carapidae > Carapus > Carapus acus. The sequence continues at coordinate 55,520 of OMPJ01045775.1, read as the reverse complement.
CAAAAGAGAAGTCCCTAAACGACACACATTGTGTGAACATCTCAAATTTTCTTTGACGTGTGAGAAGAAATGAGGATGCACTCTACCTGAAAGACATTGGCAATATCTCTCAGATTAAATATGTAATGAAATTTGATGGTTGTGGGCAGAAAGTGGAGCAGCATCTTGCGATTAAGAACAATGGCCGCTTGAACCACAGCTGCACCGCCCCTCTGAACAGCAGGATTGAAGCGATGCTGCCTCAGATGACCTGCAAGGATTTGACTGAAGATGGATGTCTGAGCTTCAGTTGATGGGAAGTTCACGCCAAACACTGAGAAATGCCTCTGAAAACACAGATACAGCTAAATTTTAGCAACATGCACATGTTGGTCTTAACTATTTTGTGGCTAGAAATTCATATCTAGATATTTGTCTTCTAGATATAATCAAATTCTGCTCAGAATACACAGTATGATCTTTTCCCACATTCATCATTGACATTCATCTTATTTTGCTGCCAGGCTACCGAAGACATATTTAAATGTAGGAGGAATACACGAGGTAACATCTAAACATTGAATTACCTGCAGTCTAGGATTGATGCTGAAGCTCCCAGATGTTGGGTTCATGCATGCGATGTACTGTGTATTGTGTATTTCCTTCAGTGTCCATTTGTGCCGGTCATACCTTTGGTGAGTGAGAAATGGAGGCATGGTTTGGTCAAATATAAGACGGCTTGATGTTTTGTACTGGAACACTGAGACTTAGCAAGACTCAGAAAGAGTCCTCAAGGGTCTCACCAGTGTCTATAATCCATTTGCTGGCGTATGAGTGTGTGAGGCTGCACTGTTCCGTAGCTGTCAACGGCTGGCATGTTTATGTCGTCGATAAAGTAAACCAGCTTTCTGTTGCCTGAGGGAGAATAGCTCCTTCCTGCTCTTTTCTCCAGAGGCTGCTCTAGAATCGCTATGATCAAAAACACAAGATTGTTAAATCACACAACAGTTGATGATGGTTTACAGATAAAAGGAGTGAGCCTTTTGGATAATAACAATTAGAGCACTACTTATACGAACTCTACAACTTAACACTACCAGCAGATGGTGCTGCAGTTTCTATGATCAAAACCAGGTCATATCGAAGAACAAACTTCACTCACTCTGCAGTGCAAGTGAAGTGGTGTAGTAGTTGAAGGGTACTTTGGTGGTCATGTAAGTTTCTGGCAGAGAATCTAAAATATTCCTAACAAGCGCCGTCTTCCCCACTCCAGCATTCCCCACCAGCATCACTGGTTGCCTCCGCTCCAGCAACAAGTCCACAAAGTATCGCAGACGCACAGTCTCGGCTGTGTGTACCACAACAGCCTGCAATCATAGAAACAGCAGGAAGACACAGAGCCGGAGCACACATGGTTATTATGGCTTTCTCTGAGAGTGATTTATTGACAGACATGTGTTCAGTGAATTGTGTGTGATTTATAATTTCTTGTATTTCCCCAGTACACCACAACTATTCTGTCATAATAGCATCATTTGTTCAGAACAAAACCCCACTAATTATGGCCCAGCAAGAGCCTTTGGAGCATTCACAGCTGTATGCAGGAGTATAAAGAAAGACAATAGCGCGTGGGTGATAGCTCAAGCCTTGGTGCTCATGCCTTCACCCACACACAGTCTAGTATGGGGTGTAGTAGATGGTAATCAGACACAGTGGCCTATCTTCCATTCTTGCACCCCTGCCACAACCTCGTCAGTGACTCTACCCTCTTTCATTATGCTCACTGAGGCATATGGACATTTTTAATATGACCATATTGTTCAATTTTGGTTGTTTTTCTTAAGAGGGTTACTTCTGGTGATTGATTGGCACCCCTCTTTGAAAAGTTTCAGCTGTTGGAGTGACATGACTGCATTTGCATCCAGTGACAACGGTTGCTGTGTTTTTACCTGCAATGGTGTACATGGATCCATCACAAATGGTGACACGGTATCACTCCAGGGTAGGAACCGTCTGGTCTGAGGATCTAGGTAGTAGTCGAACACTGTGCCCTGTGTGGGAAGCTTAACCGCCTTAATTTCTTTGCTCCACCAGTAACTGAACTCTACCCTGTAGTCACAGAGCTGTAGAACAAAGGAAGAGCAAATACATGTTGATGAATTCATACAGACATCAAATTTTCGAACATTAATTTTCAACTGTATGTTACTGTCTCAGAAGATTTTACTACTGAGAAAATACATTTTAAGTTAAATGAGTTTTGATGATTTTCTGTCAAAGCTTAAAATGTATATAGGAAGTTATGGCTGCACCAACTGGACTAGAAGCATATGCTGAAACAGACGGCTACAACCAAATCTTTAATGCCAGTGTCAAAGCAGCAATACCTGATCTTGATACAGGGCACCACCAAATGCCCAAATGCAAGCAAAGGTGAAGTAGGTCTCATATATTTCACGTGGCGAGTCAATTGGAACATTCTCTGGCTTCAGTAGGCAGTCCAGCAAAGCGCACAGAGTCTGAGGAAGAGTATAATTATCTTAAGGTCTGCGTCTGTGTAGGATATCAGATGTAAAAGGAAAAACACGGGGTTGTGAATCGCACACCTGCACCATAGATATCTCTGGGATGGGAGTGATGGTTTTAAAAGTGGTTCTCATTTGCTCGAGACAGCGAGGAACATATTTTTCAAAAAGAATGGTGAGGTGGGCCTTTTCTGTCTGCCGCGTGCGTGCATCAATCCAGCTGGTAACATACCTAAGCCAGAACCAAAGAAATTGGTTTTAAAGAAGTTCTACCTGGACACCCATGATGCACTGAACATATCTGCACACTACTAGCAGTTTACAAAATGCTCGCACATCACTTCATATTAGTGCAAAGTATCAGAGCTCCAACACAACTCACGGGCTCCATCCCAAATCCTGCGGGTTGACGTAGAGAATCCCTGCTCTGGACACGGTGGCAGGGGTGGCGGACCGTAGATGACTGATTTCAAACACCAGCCTCATCGAAGAGGTGAGTGGCACCCGTTCATTATTAGCCAGGGTCAGGACCTAAAGGGTGAAATGCGACACTGTTAGCGTCTCCCTGAAAGACATGTTTTGAATTTCATTTACAAATACAAAGGCCATCAGGAATTGGTCTGAAAATATTTCTAGAACACAGGAGGATCCAGCTAGATTTGAGAGAATTTTAACTGCTACAATGTGTATAACCAAATGTGAGGGAGGTACCTTGTTGTCGTCCATCACTGTGTTGAGCGATTCAATCCACATTGGATCAATGTCTCCATCCAGCACGATCCACTTAGGTCCTGTGTGGGAGATGTTAACCTGCTCTCGCATTAACGATGAGAGTAAACCTGAATTTGAAGAAAACATATGCATATAAGATAGAATTCATTTGAGTTTGAGCACAACCACTACCCTGTAGACAAATGGTTGAACAGTACCCTTGCGATTCAAACTGTACATTGTATATTTTTGTTCGCTTTCTTTACCATCTTTCCACTCGCGAGTTGCAGGATGGATGAAACCAAACAATTCGTCTATGTCCACGGCCTTTGGATTCAGGTCATTCCAAACAGGCTTCCTCTTCAGATTTAAGTAGGTCTTATGGAGAGCTCTCAATATCTATTGAAAAGAGATCTTGCACTTGTCTCATGCAGCTACTGTATGTTTAACAATTAATTTCAAAGAGTGACAGACATTCAAGTCTAACCTGGCTCTTTCCTGTCCCTGCATTTCCAACTAAAAAGACAGAGTGACGGACAGCAAAGAGTTCCTTCAGCTGCACCACCTGACAAAAAAAAAAAAAGATGTCTGAATCCCAACTGTCCATTCATTTTTTCTTTTTACAGCTGTAGCTGAGTGGTCTACACCATGTAATGTCAAACCTTGAGAATGAATGTCTCCTCTGGCTGTAGGCAGAGCTCTTGAGTGGCCTTTCGGACGGCCTTTTCAAATTCCGGGTCTCTTTCTCTCTCTACCTCCAGCCCTGGTAAAAGGTCTCCGAGCAGCCCCAAGAAGATGCTGACATCCTCTGTTACAATTTTAGGCATGTTGAAGTCTCTCAGAGCCCGCATCAGCACCTGGGAATGATTTAACTTGTACTCCTCATCTGTGTCATGAAATGCTTCCTCAACCAGTTGTCAAATTCATAAGTCACCTGATCCTCTGGTCTACTCTTGTCTCTTCTTCTCAGTGTTCCAGCCACAATCAAAACAGACTTAACAGCACGCAATCCCCAATCATAGTGGTCCTAAAACACAAAAAGGGACAAATTGCTCTCGGTAATAGCTTTGGTGCTACCGCATTTTAGGATTAAAATTCATAAATAAGCATTTCTCATATATGTTTGTCTACCTGCTTGGAAAGCAGTTCTTTACATAGCGTGTAGAGCGTGATGAACTTCCTTGCTAGAACCTTGGCACTCCGGAAACCCTCTGCCACCAACATGATCTCACAAATGAGCTCAGTGTCGGGCACTACCATAGCGCATGGTCTGGAAAAGAGGGAAAAAGTGAAAACATGCAGACTAAAGATTCCCTGCTTAGACAAATGTGATCATTCTAACCTGAAAAGAGCTTTGAGGTTCTCTGGTAGCTCTGTTCTGCCAGCATAACCGGGGTTCATGGTGATGAAGATTCCCACAGAGGGTTTCAGACTGATGTCTGTATCTAGGAAGAGGAACCTGCGAGGTTGCATACATCAAATACATTTTCAACATTTTTCTCCATATCTCTGTTAAAAGTATGTGAAATGTCAAACTTCAATTGTTCACCTTTTCTTTCTGGTGCGTATGGCATCCTGTATGCTTTTTACTTGCACGGCCACAACTGACAGTACATCCACAGCAATGCGGTTGAACTCATCAAAGCAGCCCCAAGCTCCTGTCTGGACCAGACCCTTGTAGATATTTCCTATTGACTGCCCACCAACAAAATTTCCTTTACCACAATATGTAAATGATATAACTATGCAGAATTATTGATCTTTGATTACAGATCCAACCTTGTAGTCCATCTGCTCAGAACAATTAAAGATGTACACCATGACTCCAAGTGCTCGACCAAGATCCTTGGTGGTCTCAGTCTTCCCGGTTCCAGCAGGGCCCGCAGGGGCTCCACTCATCGTCAGGTGGAGAGACTGGGTCAACGTAATGTAGCACCTGAATTGGTTCAAAGTGATGCATTATTAAGCCAATGAACAGCAAATATCACATTAGCGTGAATGCTCTGTGCGTCCTGCATTTGGGCCAGTAACTCACCGGTCTGTGAGAGGAGTGATGACTAGACGTGGTGTGTTTCCAAGATATTCATACTGATAAAGGAACTGAGCATCACAGATATTAACATAGCAGTGGTGCTGCTGCTCGTTCCAAAGATGGCGTAGTTGTGAAAGCCACTGGAAGGACTGAGCACTGGTGACCTGTAGAGGCAGAAAGCGCTTAACAAATCCAGCGACAGAAATAATGTAAATTTATTTGTCATGGTACGTTGCATCGCAGTACACAAATAACATGCATAGGGAGGTGCATTTGAACCATATACTGTATATCTCAGAATGAATAGATGGAAGGTTAATAGATTGATGAATATCAACTTAGCGTTTACTTTATGTGCGATGAGCCCGGCCACGACATCTCGAGCGTGGACGTCAATAGTGCAAATGGTCATGATCTTCTGTCGGTCTCCGGAGCTCAGCTCCCCCAGTAGCATGCTGATCAACGAGTTGAGTTGGATGATCTGAAAATTTAAGAAAAACTGTGAGAAATCATCCTGGCCCTCCAAGCAGGTGAGCTGGACGCAAAATACTTTTTTTCTTACCTTATTTTTAAGGCCTTACATAAGCAAAAAGTTGTCAGGTGGAAATGACAGGTTACACTCCCAAGACTTTGGATTCTAAAGCCAATTTAAAGGAATCTTGTGCTCTTAATATGACTAAACCTCTGCTGGATGGTAGAAATTTGTCGCACATGACAGCAGATCCAATCAGTGGTGTGGAGCAGGTTGAAGAGACGAAGAGATTATTCAAACAGCAACCAAGGACACGCTCACCTTAAGTAGCGCTGATGAAACTGACAAGAGTGATAATATAACTGTGATGGAGCCCCGCAGCAGGAGTCCACAAAGCCTCGCTGAGGTCACTGAAGTGAATGTGACATACAGCAAAAGTCGTCCTCATCACCACCTAACTTGTATTTTAATTTGACGAGTGAAAAGGTTCACTACATCAAAACACTTGCCATTATAAACAACGTTGTAGGTGCTGTCAGTGTAAAATGATGATGAATGTTGCCATGAACAGTTGTTGTTGTTTCGATCAGACCTCATTCAACCAGTCTGACATGTCAATGTAATTCTAGATATTATCAATTGGTCTGCATGAATTCTGAGTCACTGCAAAACATACTTGCTTCTTGTTATAGTCCTTCAGCGATGATTCAAAGCCCTCCTCCAATCTTTTGAACACTAACTCCATATCATTGCTCCACCAGATCTGAGATGCAGTAAGGGCAACTTGTGCAGGGAAGTCCAGGATCCACTGTTCTCTGGACTTTTCCTCATAAACAGACACGGCATCAGACAAGTGACCCCTCACACACTCCCTCATGGATTGTTCCAGCGAAGTCAGCCATTCCTCCACCTAGAATATTGTAAATTTCCAGTCAGTCAGATGACATTCAAGGAAGTCAGTAGCTCTACGTCTTGGGGTTCATCTTACCGGTCCTTGACAGTGACACTCGTTTTGAAATGGGACATATTCCTGTTCCTTACTGTACATGCCCACTGCAAATTTACTGTTTTCTTCTGGTCCCAACTTTGAAAACTCCAGATTTGACATGCTGTCAAATAATTTTGAGAGGTGGGAGGCTACCTGAGGAAGGTAATCAGTCATCTGATCCCCATTTTTGGCTGTCGGAATTATAGGAACTACACCAACACAAGCATACCTCTCGTGGACGACCTCCCTTGGAGAGAATGTCCAACAAGTCTGCAGCAGATATAAAGTAGAATCGCGGAAAGGCCAGTCTTTTGGTCTCAAGGTATTCAGCGAGAGCTTTTTCACACAATGCCAGCCTTAAGAAAAGAGGAGAAACAGTATATGAGCACAGAACTTAAAAATGCCAAGCTAAAAGAAACAGATAGATAAAACCAGAATTAAACCTTTTCTGTAGATCTTCTAATCTCCCATATAGGTGAACTTTGTTGGTGGCTTCAATGACATTCTTAGTTTTAGTGCTGTCCAACATCAATTCCTGTTTACAAAGTATCAATATATACGTAACTGCTGAAATACACACTCAGTACACTCACAGCTGACCATCATCAAGTTAACCTGAAAATCATCGTCAATAGATGAGAATCTGTGTGCATCCGCAGGAAGTTGTTTGCTGATGTCATCACAGCCCTTGAAGATGCTTTCTAAGTAGACCCAAGTCCTCTGCACCTCCATCCAGACGATCAGCACAGAGTCAGCCACTGTCAGCTGTTGCTGCAGTTCCAACACCTGAAATAGGAAGTGATCAACGTGCTTACTCTGCAAGACGCTCTGGAGCTGAACCTGGAGGAAGAACAGAGAGACATATGTTAAATATTTGCCAGAAAAATTTGACAGAATCCTCAATTTGCTGCACAATCCATAGTAAAAAGAGACATCTCATAATCTTAAGTCATTCCATATTTCACTTGAATGGTGCAGCACATTAATTTTGTGCCCAACAATACAAAGTGTTGTCGAAGAAGTGGGGGACGGAAACAGTCTGTTTATACAAAGATAGAGGTGCTGATGTGCAGAGACGTCTAATTGCTGGCTGTAACCCTGCGGTACATCTTATACACGCATACAAAGACTGGTGCGGTGCAACAATGGCCCCTGTCCTACAGCGGCAATAAATCTGAACAGTCAGTGGGGACCTCTCTCGTCTCAGTTGTTCTATAGACTGGCAGGGAGGCCAGCCCCTCTGCATCCTCATCTCCGGTCAGAGAGGACAACAGGTCCTCAGGAACAGCTGTTGTACATTAAAAGCTATTGTGCATGTCTATACCTAATGACATTGCATTGAAAGTGTACAAATTATAGACATTTACCTGATGATCCTCAAGGGTCTCAATGAGTTCCTCATCACATTTAAGCAGAGGCACAGAGGTTTGGTAGTGATCCTCATATAACAGTTCCACTGAAGCCCATGTGTGACTTATCTCTGTGACAATCTGAAATAAACATACAGGATAGTGCAATATTTACCTCCCTTATTTCAAAAGATCACTCAAATACCACCAATTTTCTCCTGTTCCAAGATAAGAAATTTGGGAAGTCAACTAAAAATGTAACAAATTTGGAAAACCTTCTCAATTGCCATTTCCTTGACTGCCTTGTCGACTATGGTGCGAACTTCCTCCTCAAACAAATGAAGCTGCAGAGCCAAGAGGTCTGCCAGCGTGGTGCTGTCAGTGACAGTAAAGTCCATCTGCGTGAGAAGACCCAGTGTGATTACAACAAAGTCTGTCAGTAACATAAAGCAACGGTAGTAGTCAGGGCTAGGTCCCCCGCTGTCTGTGATCACGCACCTTGATTGTTCTAATTAGCTGCACCCAGTGTCGCTCGCGTATTGCCAGGTTCTGTAACTGACTCACGGCCCGCAGTGACGTCAACAGGTTCTTTACATAAAGGTCTAAGCCAGCATACACATCCCACGTGCGAGCCTCTTTGTCAAGTTTCCTCATGTCCTACGCAAACAGAAAGTAGGTAATTTGTTATTAGGTACCCCCATTACAAACAGCATCAGTGCATGGCAGTTCGACAACACAAAATGTGTGTGTGTGTGTGTATGAGAGAGAGATGCAAAGTGCAACATCACACTAGCTAATCTCTCTTGGCGACCTTACCTTGGCAAACATCCTCAGTTCTGCATCCATCTGGTCCACATTTATCTGCCTCCATCTGGTCTTTGTCCAGTTTTCCACACTGCTCTGTACAGATAAAGGCACAAATGCGTAGGTGAATGTGTTGAGGGTCATTTAAAGGTCACAACGCAGTTGCAAAATAATGGAAGAGCTGTTGTGGTTGTTGATGTCAAGAGGAGAATTATCTTTGAGGAGGGGGTTATTAGTATACAATGCCTATTGAGACCCTTACTTGAACAAATGTCACAATGTCCCATAGTTCTTTGAGGATGGAGATGTCTCGCCTGCAAAGTTTGATGTCTCTGTAGTCGGGGATGGTGACATCAAATAGTTTGGTGGATTCCTGTAACTCGGCCACCTCTTTCTCCAAAGCTTGTACTGCTTTTTCTGACTGTGAGACATGAAATGGTTAACATTGTCTGATGGATGTAACTGTATTAATATTCAATGAGTGGAATAAATATGGGGATAAAGGCCTCACTTTCATAATACTCCTATAGGGATGTTCTGCTTTGTAAGTGAAGGGTGCCTCGGCTTTGAAGGTCTCTCTGAACTGACTTTGTCTCACCTGAAGAAGAATTTAGAGAATATAAACTGCTGTGACATTGCAGAAATATCTTGTACTGCATCAAAAAATGGTCATGACTTCATCTTGAAACCAAAGTTTAGCAGTTCCTTCAGATATGAATTAAATTTCTTCCGTGACCAAGCGCGTAGGTCAATATGCTCGTATCTCAATTGATTTTCTTTATTCAAAATCTTTTTATTTAAAATCTTTTTATTCAAAAGTTTTAATTCATTCCACCAACTTTTCCAGAATAATCAAATTTCAGCACAGTTGTTGTGGAACGAAGCTTTCCTCTGCAACAACAACTTCACACGAACAGCAAAACTTGTCTGGTATTCTTCTGCTGCCACATCGTCCACACTAGATGCTTTTCCATGCCTCACCACTGAGTGGATGTGTATTCTCCTCCTCAAGTTTTCTAATCACCCATGACTACCCTTGATTGATTTTTCTAATGCTGAAGTTCCTGTTTCGTGTAATCACAAGTTGTCATAGATAGTGCGAGCTGTCATACTATAGGTAGTGCGTACCCATGCACCAACTACCAGTGGTGTCTTGAAGTATTACTCATAACTTGGATTTCTTGGATATCCCAGACAAAAAAACGGATGGAGAGGTGGTTCATAGCTCAAAAAACCCTTATGTTGAGTTGCACGTACATCAAGGTAGTACTGTACCTTGACAAATAAGCTAGACCTTGATATGACAAGATATCTACACATCTACTGGTGGACAGGTGTTTTCCTCTGGGGGCAAAAAAGAATTTTCAAATCCACAAAAAAATGAAAATCTAATCGTCACTGAATCTAACTGCCATCTAATTGAACTCCTCACCTCAAACGCCATGCATTTTCGTCGTAATATGATCACCTCTGCATTTTGCATCGGCGCAACTTCGTGCCTCACTTTCAAGGCAAGTTTTTTAGCTGCATTCCATTTCTCAGGGAGTTCCTAAAGAGAGAGACATATCAGAAGTTGAACGGTATAAAATCGCTGTGTGCCCAGTGTTGCACACTGGGAACAGAATTGGGTTTATAGAGTGGTTCTAAAATGATTCTTCTGTACCTCCAGCTGAGAGTGGACTTGCTCAGGTACAGACACTCCATATTGCTCCAGAAGGACGATGATGTCTCTAAGGGGCTCAAACATTTTGTCAGTGGCTCTTTGTCTGTATCTCACAGCCAGAAGGTGACTCATGACCTCCACTAAGCCATGGTGGTCTCCTGTAGCTATGGGCTGGCTTAGCCCTTTGACTCCAACTTTTACAAATTCCTCTAGATCAGTGAGACTAAGTGGGACAGTGCATTGGCACAACTGTTATACTTATATTAATTTCAGGCGTTTCATTCATGCAGAAATTTCTTTTACCTGTTGGTGACAAAAGTCATGAGATGACCCTTGAACATCCAGCTCCATTTTTTAATTGTATTTAAAAGATTGACTTTGAATAACTTAATATCCACCCGGAACCATCCATCCAACACTGTGAAGTCTTCAAGTTTGGATATATTCAGGTAGAGGTCCTCGTAATAATCTATCTGTACAAATAAAACAAATTATCATTTAGAGGGCAAAAACAAGCATAATGCAGGATATTTGCATGCATCATTAATAATTTTGTACCTGTTCTTTGAACTGATTAATTGTGGGGGGACTTTCATCAAGAACCCCTGCTTTACAGGCTGCAATCTCCTCAGTGGTGAGCACACGTCCATACAGCAGGAACAGCCTGAGGAACTCGGCTCTATCTTCCAGCCACAAGTGAGTGTAGCAGTCAAACTGTCTCTGGTAATTTTGTGCCTTCTGGAGAACATCCTCCACATGATCCATAATCCCCTGTCTGAGATCCAGCAAGTCTAGCATATTGTCCATGACATCCTGCAAGAACACAATACACACATTATCAAACAAATGCAAGATTTGGTTAAATATGCACTGTGGTTGCGTTTTCAGGAAACGCTATAAATTGACCAGGTTATGTGTTGAGGAATTTCCGTCAATTTGGATTAATTTAAATTAGATTGTTAAATTAAATTACATTGTTTTATTTTGAAATTATTTCCTCTACTGATGCTGTCCACTGTACTGTTTCTTATTATTTGTTGTGGTGTCCTTCTGTGCTTGTGCTTTGTATTGTATTTACATTATTAAGTATTATCATACAGCAGGGGTGTCAAACTCATTTCAACCAAGGGCCACATCAGCATGGCCATGGCCCCCAACGGGCCAGATCTCAATGGCAATTATTGAGAAAGTATAGATGTAATTTAATGTAAAATATCACAACTCATTTAGAAATCTAATATTACCCATTTTTTACCTATTCAACTTATAAATATCCCATTTGAATACATGTAAAAATATTTCAGGGCTTTGCTACTATTCTATCACAGATCCTTGTATGTTATCAGGAAAAGAAACCCAATTAATCAATCGATCGATGAGTCAACATACTGGCTCCCTTCTCCCCTTCATGATAAACTGACATTTTAAAAAGTAAGTATCTGGTCATGGCACAGCTGCCGTCACTATACCAGTAACATGCTCCACCTGCATTTTGGGAGATGTAGTTTTTGAGTCAACGCACGTTTGAATGAGGGAGATTTATGTTGAAACGCATCGAGCTCCATTCAGCCTGTGAGGCCTTGAATTTGACACCGGTGGTATATTGAAATAGTTGCTAAGGAGCTTGCGGGCCGCATAAAATGATGCCGCGGGCCGCATTTGGCCCCCGGGCCTTGAGTTTGACACCTGTGGTATAGAATATTTTGAAGCATTAACTTCCCTGATAAAGAAGTAATTCTTTATTCATCTGCATCTGATCTGTGCGTTTAAGTATCTAAATCGCCAATATTACAAAGAAGAGATGATGACAGATCAGTATTGGTGGTGTGAAGCCCTCATTGCATTATATTATGTCATCTCCATCAGGACGTACCATCAAACTGGTAGTGCATTGTGTGATGGATCCTCTCAGTGACACTGGCCAGCCACTGATGGAAGCTCAAGGTTACCGTGTGCTCATCTACAATCTGGGCACTCCCTGAAACACACACTCACACATAAACCGACACACACACACACACACACACACAGATTAAATCACAAGCACACACCTCTTATGACTCCTTGCTAGATTCATCTTTACCTCTGCCTAAAATATACATATACTGACTGAGGCCGAATGGAATCATAGATAAAGGTCAGAACCAGAAGATTAAACAGAGGAAGGTTAGAGGTAAAACCGGACCTCAACAACCACGTAATGTTCTAGTAATGCGTTAAGCGACAGGTTCAGACGGCAGAGAGGGCGGGATGGGGGCTGGGTGATGAAGGGTCTGGATGGGAGTGGGGTGAGGGCTCAGTCACAACTCAAGCAGGCAAGCAGGCAGCACCTGGAGCCTTCAAGACACAGGCTGCTGTGGCTTTCCTCTGACCAGCTTTCCTCTGACTGAGGGCCGGCGCACCCTCTTTGCCCATCCCAGAGGCACAGGCCACTGAGGGGGCTGAGGACAGACACGAGGCATTTACGGAGGACAGGGAGGAAAAGAAGAGGAGAGAGAAGCAGAGAGACAGATTTGGGCTTGGCAGAATAATCCCTCAGAGTTTTAGGAAGGTGTGGGAGTAAAACTACGCACCAGTGAGGGATTCATCCAGGCGGGGTCGCTTCCCTTTGTGCACAGAGTTGTTTGCTTCGACCTGCTGGAGACATTTCTCAGGAGAACAAATGATTCCACTGTCAGTGTTGGGCGGTGCACCTGCAGGGCATCAAACAGAGAGAGAAAAACTCACAAGACAAACTGCAAAGTCTGAAGTCAAACAGAACAGATGAGCAGCATTTGCAAAGTTTCAGCTGTTACAATGCAGCCAACACACAAAATAGAACCACTTGGTGCTAGAGAGGCCTGGCTAATTGTACGTATGAAATCCGGCAAATTGGTCAGTTTCCCATTGGCCGTATCATTCCTTAGTTCCTTATCTCAAGGATCCACTCTGATATGTGGAACTTGGGAGTTATAACACTGGGAACATCCTGTGTCTCATCATGGACTCCAATATTGTTGGAGCAAATGACATCTTATCCATATTATCATTCAAGAGAGCACACTTCACCCTCAGGACTCTAATTGATGAGCAAATAACTCAAAACAAAAGAAAATGCTACTCCTGTTTTGGCGCTGTCAAAAAAAGCCTTGGACTCATTCAAGCATGAAGGCCTGCTTGACAATGGTTCAGGAGGAAAATCCAATTACATCATAAAAGTGATTTATGGTTTTCTTAAGATCAGCAGAAACGAGACAATCCATGACTCTTCAGTATTTAGTGCGGCAATTACCCTCCTCTCACCAGACACTATCACCAGATGTTGTTGGATTGTTTGAATGAATTGGAGAGGGAACAGGGAAGAGTTTTGATGCCATCAAAAGGGAGTTTTGGGTGGAATTCTTCATTAAAATCTACAGTAGCTGATATTATGGGACTAAATCAAACTGCCATTTCTCTACATGGCTGAGAGGAGTGGTTTTCACTTAACATCTGTGGTTGTTCAAAGTGGGAATACCACTGAGCTGGGATTCTGTGGAAAATACTGCAAATCCATTTTACGTGAACTAAAGAAAACGCTAACCACACGTGCAAGCACTAACCACTAATTACCAATTATATACAAATCATGATTAATCTAAACATACTGACGGCAAAGCTCATGCCTCACCAGTGTTTGAAGAGAGTCTCTTTCAAATGGCAACCAACTAAACTGAAGACATGCCAGTACAAATGTAAGGTCATTCCTGAATGATGATCAAACTGACAAGGATGTTCACTGTACCAGTAGCTGTGTAGTTGATGAAAGCAGCAAACTCTGAAGACAACCTCTCGTCGCTTGCAAAGGCACACACACAAGCGAAGAAATGAAGGCAAGGATCCGTAATGTCCACATTTCCAGACTGTCTGGAGCCGTCGGCACCAGGTCTTCCTCTTCTGCTGCTAACCTGACAGGCACAGTGAAAAATGGCCTGTTGCTGCTGCTGCTGCCTGTCTCTGCCTCTTTTCTCACACTTGGAGCTTTCAGTGAGTCCTGCAGCTCCAACAGTGAGATGAAGGAATCCAAGCGGGTGGTTCGAGTCAGTGTGGCACTTGACCACAAGGGTGTCTTTAGCGATGCGCTGCACAAGGGGTCCGGGGGACTCGGTGGCCAGCCTCCATAACTCTTCCCTAGCTTGGATGGAGACCTGCAAACTCTCCAGGACGGAGCTTTTCAAGGTCAGAGGGGTGGCATGGCCCTGGCACTCCATTGCTTGTTTAATATGGACACAGATGCTGTCTGGTGATGAAGCCTGTTTGGAGATCTTCGTGGTTGACTCTGTCTGGCCCTGTTTCGATGGTCTTTGACCCTGCCGGCAGGATGGAAGGAAGCAGCGACCAAGGTTGATCCTGGTCACCAAGGTGGCGCCATCGCCGGTATCTATGGCAGTGTGAGTAGGAACAAGTTCAACAAACCCGTACTGAGGAGCTGTGGCTCCGCGTCCTCTCTGACACACTGAAAACACCTGAGCACCTCCAGCTGATCCACTTACAGTTCCTCTTTCTTCCTCTTGCTCCTCCCCTCCCGTGTTCCCCTGCTCTCCAGCATCTATAATGACTCTCACCACGTCTATCGTGCACTTCTTACCACTTCGAACCCCTGCCGTGACATCTCTGAGCGTGATCCCACACGTTTTATTCTTGCAACTGAGGCTACGGGTGCCATTGTAAACTCCACACTGGGGGCATCGACGAATGCCACGCAGGGTGGCCTTCCCGAGGTTTGAAAGAAAGGACGGAGTGGATTTTCTGCTCTCTGCCTTCTGTTTGGCTACCAGATTGGTTTGAGCGGTGGAGGTTAAAGATGTGGAGGGTGTTGCCACTCGAGAACAGGAGGTCACTGTCACTTCCATTTCCATTTATGCTGACCGGAGGCCACAGACCTTCAGAGACACAAGCACAAAAAACATTTTGTAGATGCACTGCCTCGGATACCTGACTGTTTGCTACAATCAGAAACAAAAACCACCTGAATTAACTGTCATTCTAAAGAACCTGTGATTTTTGTCATAAGGGTAAATACTGTGATGTCATTTTATATGTATTCTTGCATATAATCAAGGCTTTATATATAAATTTCTACATCCAGACACAGGCTCAAAGATGGTTAAATAGACGTGTCTTGTGCTCAACTTTGAAATACCTCCGTTTCCCCAGTCAACTTCGTTTATTTTCTGGCCTTGGAATCGTCTCGACCGTCGCCATTGCTTCTTACATCCCGACAACCGCATTGCGCCTGTAACGACACTCTGGATTGGCTACACTGTGTCATGTGCCAATAAGGGGCGGGCCGTACGTGTGTAACGAGATTATGGGAATTGTTGTTCGCGCTGCCGCCTTCAACTGGAACTTAAAATAAAACAATGCATGTTTAAATCAATGTTTTAGTGATCCATATATTTGCAGAGAAAAGGGATGAATCAATGCATATTACCGACAACTAGATGATAATGTACCATCTGGTAACCATTTTAAAAAAGAAAACTGAAACTGAGATAATGGTGTTTTCTGCAAGTCAGCAAACCATGAACAAATATTTCATCAATCCCTGAGGAATTCCACACAGCACACGGGCTTTTAATAGACCACTTCCACGAAAACTCGACAGCAAATGCAAGCCGATGAATGTTAGCATAATACTGTTGGTGATCTTACAGAGGTAAATGCACATAACAATCCTAACAGCATGCTGCTCTCCCTCATTAGTCTCTAAGCAGGTGCTTGTTAGTCTGAGTTAAGGTTATGAGGGCGCTGCAGCGATGGTGCCATTGTCCTAGAATCACTACTTAGGATCTATTACAGGTTTTAGCAATGTAAATCTGTGTGAGGTCTAGTTGAACATTATTGTAAGTCAACTGGCAAAACGCTGCAGACCAGCTTCACCCCAAATAACGAATATAAAACTGTCTATCTGCATGGGAGAAAGTACATGTGCAGCATGTAACTGGAAAGTGATCCTTGAGCAAAAAATAAGAAGGAAATCGTGTGAACGTGAGCCATTTGAGCATCAGCATTTTAATGGGACAAAGCAAAGACATGAACAATGTTACTGAAGCATTGACACAGCTTCCCTTGCAGAGACACATGTTGAAGACATTCTTAGGCACTGCCTTCTCTTTGATGATTGTTTGGTTAAATTAAAAAGTAACCAATAAGGCAACACTATGGATTTTTCCAACTGTATTAAAACAATGATGGGCACAGTGCAAAAATCTGATCCTTGTCTGGTTGGTTTTGGCTCTTAATCTATAAAAACGCGAGTCATCTTTAGGATTAAAACACAAAATAACTTAAATTCAACACCGCAATTCAATTTCAACCCCCTTGCATTACATAGCAATGCTGCTTGTCCTCCAAGTCTACGAAGAATCAAATGGTGCACCACCTCAACTGTACATTTAACATGGACCAGCACTGGACTACTGTCAAAACAGCTGTTTCAGTTGTTCATCTCCTCCACACTTACAGAAGTACACAAGCTTCCACAATGAATGTGTTTTCTTTATACAGCTTCAGTACTATTGAACAGACTGCTTGGGTATTTACATAAAACAGCCTTGAAAATGATATTACAAAAGAAAGTGGAATGCAAAAACATCTTAAAATATCAACTATTTTCAAATTTAGTGAAAATGTAACCTAAAGTACTTGTGCAATATTTGTCTGCCTATAAGTAAGAGAAGAGTGGCAGTAATCCCTGCAATTGGTTTGAGATATTGAAAATCTAATTAAAAAAATACAGTTGACATCCACTTAATCTTTTATAAACAAACGTAAAAGGTCTCACATTTTGATTGATTCTATGGTGTCACTGCAACAGTTCTTTATAATACAGTCCCAAAATGAAACACAAAAGGCAAAGCTTTTTATACAACGTCAGCATTTTAAAGTTGCTCATAACAAAAGAAATTACACTTTATTTATATTATCTGTAGCAAAAACAAAACAATGATATAGTCCTTTCTGATTCGGGAGAAAATGGAGTAGACATGGTGTTGTGTGTAAAAGCATCGGTTCATGCACACACATTCCCAATCCAAAAATTCTCCATCAGTTCGATCCGTTCGGTTTGCAAGGAGCAGTGAATTTTACTCATTTGTCCTGACCACTATCCCTCAAAATGCTCTGTCTGCTTGCACTCAGTGATTTCCTACTTTTCACAGAATGAATGACGCAACAACACCCTGAGAACTCAGAATCCAGATTTTTGTCTAACTCTATAATTAGAAGGGCAGGACATTGTAGAGGGCTGGAGCATCCAATCGAGAAAAAAAGTGAAAATAACACTCATTACTACTGTTAATGTATCATGTAGTTTCTCTGCCACTTCTCTAATAGATTTTTCCCTGCATGATTGTTGGACATTGGTAAGGAACGCTACCCTTGCTCTTTGGCTCTGGTGGCAGGGGAGGCTGTCAAACATACTGTATAATTCAGAATACATTGAGATCAGGTGATTTAGTTTGTGTTCTACTCAACTTCAATGTTGTGTTCTATTCAACTTCAGCTTTGCGAGAAACCTCTTGACACGTCGTATTTATATTTGGCCAGTTATCTGCAGGCATTAGAAAAATACACCGAACAATAAAATGGGCCAAGGAATGCAAGATGCATTAGCAAAGTGTGTTTTAACAGTGTTCAAGTGTTGTGAAGTGAATACTTTGTTTTTATTAACTTGCAGATTTGGGCAGTGGATGAGTGTTTGGGCTGGTAGGCGGGAGATAAAATGGCATACCAACCTTCACAAACATAGAGTAATTCTGTGTGTGGTAACAGAGAGGGCACAACAAACACACTACTTCCCCAGCATCACTCTGTGGCCTTGGAGGATGAGAGTGAGCACTGTCAGCTAGTGATCATTGAGTGTGGTATCCTGCTGTGCCCATCCCAGTCTGGTTGGTCAGCACCGTTCCGTTGACTCCCTGTCCAGACTCTACCATGCCGCCATTGCTCACCGCACCGACACCCGTCCAGCCAGCCCCGGCATGTAAATGGCTATAGCAACGCGGTCAAAGAATACAGATTATGAAAAGGACGTGCCACTTCAAAATAAAAAGCAACCCACAGGTGGTTCTGAAGTTTCAAGTACTCACTTGTACCCCTGCTGATCCCAAGTCTGTCCGTAGACTCCATAGCTGGGCATCTGCCACCCGTTGGGCACGTATTGACCAATCTGCTGTGTGTTGCTGTACCACTGACCCCACTGGCTGTAGGGTTGTGCTGCAAAGCTCACCGTGTTCTGCTGCAAGGCAAAGGTAATTTTATAGGAGGCAACTGATCACATTACAATAAAATTATGCAACCGGGTATGCTCAGTCACAATCTCCTAGCAATTCAGCACAGATGAAGAGGTTTGAGATAAGGATTTTCATCTCTACCTGGGGCATCTGCACCTGCTGAACTGGGTTAACCATGTCTGTGGTCTCTTTGCCCCAGTAACACTTCACGACGTAGCCCTCAATGGATGTGCCATTCACAGAAACAATAGCATGTGCAGCTGCATCGTGAGAGTTGAATCTGCACAGAAAAGGGACCTATCTGAGCATCCAAAACGGGAGCGCAAGTTCCACTGGAAGGTTGCCGACTGCATCCAATGGCCTTACCTGACAAATGAGTAGCCTTTGTCGGGAAAAACTCGAATTTCCATTATTTGACCGAAAGGAGAGAAGGTCTGCCTCATGATTTGCTCTGCAAATAATAAAACTCTTGCTGATATCTCCAGAGGAAAATTCATTCTTTTCAAAAAGTACTTTTCAAAATGCAGCTCACCTGTCAGACCCGTTGTGACTCCTCCACAGTAAACGGTGCAGTTGCTGGGGCTGGACTGGCTGACCACCTCATCAAAAGATAGCTGCTTGGTGTTTGCTACTGTAAGGATGAAAACACAAGTTGCATTCCAGTCTCCTATTGAATTCAGGTTGTCCCTCCTCAGTGTCAAGTGATCCCACAAAATAGCTAGTCTTACTTTCATTTGTGGTTTTGGGAGCAGGCTTCCTTGTGGCCCAGTTGGTTCTGATCTGCCTTCCTCCCAACCACTGTCCCCCCATTTGCTGTATTGCATTCTCTGCATCCTAAATTAAGCAGATATCAAGAAGAAAAAAATCATTTCCAATTCATCCCCAAAAGAAGAATCCAAGTTAAATACCTACCCATTTATTGAAGAAGGAGACAAATCCATAACCTTTAGATTTACCAGTGGCCATGTCCTTTACCACTCGACAATCACTGTGGGTGAGAAACAGCACCGTTTATGGAAATCACTTGAGCATTTTGTACGCATTTGTCACGAAAATGAACTGAGCAGGTTGACAATATAACACAGAAAAGAGTAAAAGCCGTTTAGTACTGTAAGTGAGATAATTGATACAGAGTACAAGAGACTGTTAAACTGAAGAAGCGCTCCTCAATTGGGTATATGGAAAGATCAACTTACGATATTTTGCCAAAGGGAGCGAAAGCTGCCCTAATGTCGTCAGTAGTAATTTCAGGACTTAAATCCCCAACAAAGACATGGAAGTGACCTAAAACAGACAACCATCCACAATTAACTTTAAGCATTCCCCATTGATAAACATGTAATCTTTCAATGAAAGGACGCCATCTTTACGTGGGCATATTTCTGATGACATTACAAAAATGACGTACTGCTCGTGTCTTTCTTCTGGCTGGTGGGGGTTGTGGCCCAGTTGACCTTGACTTCCTGCAAGAGAGAGATTTGGAGAGGAGGGAAGACACAGAGGTGAGAAGACACCTCGCAGGTGGCAGGACGGTGTTTTGCTTTGATTAGACGACTTGTCACACACCAGCTTTACTAGGAGGCTTAGTTTGTGATTGAGACATTAAAAACAGATCACTGTAGGCCACATTTGGATTCTCACACCAGCACAACAAACTGATTTATTTTTTGAGAGCCATCATATTTTATGTGCCTTTCTTGGAATTAATGAATAAAAATACTACAGAGACTAGTGGGAAATCAAGATCTCATGTTCATAATCAGGAACATTTCACTCTGTCTAGTAATAATTTGGAGCTAAACTGTAGGAAGTAAGGTCCAAATAACAAGGGACTTACAAACAAGTGATTTTTACGAACTTGTTATACTCCTCAAATGGTCCTTCATTACCTGTTGAGGATAAAATATTTTCAAATGGATGTATTTTTCTCAGAGTTGCTCTTATCTGGAGTCTAAGTGGAAAATAACTTTGCAAAAGAACACAGCAATAAAGATGTAGGGGTACAGTAGAGCATTATTTCAAGAAGATGAGGAAAGGTCACACATAGTATGGTTACACAGCAGAGCCATGTTGAATTAATTTAGAGAAATAAAACGTCATGAGGAAAAACATCCCTTTAACACAATGAGAGCATGGTTCCTTAATAAAGAGAAAAGTCTAAATAGTGGTTCACTACACATATGGAAAAGTACGAGCTGATTTATACTTCTGTGTCAAAGTTGAATCCAGTTGGGCATGAAGAACGTGTACTTGCAATACAGATCTCACACACTTTGATGATAAATGTGATACTGACCCAGAAAAGGGCCAAAATGTCAGATACAGGCGGTGAACAAATCACTACTTGAGGATCGCTCTGTCAGCTAGTGAGAGTAAACAACCCAGGGTATGAGGAGCACAGAAATCTTTCCAAAGCCATTTTGGGAGATTGACAGTTTAACTAAAACAAAGAAGTAAAATTCAGTGTGTCACACTAAATGCTGGAATATTAACTTAAGAGCAAACCATCATTCACCAGAGACCAAAACTCTATTGCAATTGACTGCAAAATCTCAGGTCTCACATACAGAAAGCTGTGTACAGAGAGTTACATGACCAAACATTTCTTAAAACATTCATACACAACACAAACATGCTGTGTGTTGAATTCATGGCGTTAAAATCAACTGGTATTCATCACCTCAGCCAAATTCTGGAGGTCTCGATAAAACAAATTGTGCTTCACTTGTTTGTAAGAATAGATCTTTCAAATATGTGCTATAAATAACAAATGAATGCAGAAAAAAGTAACTTTAGGAGTACCCTTAGGCACTTGAAGTTTTTAGCTTTGGTTGGACAGCAGTCCAGCAAATGTCCATAACACTTAAAAGATGTTCAAATCTTTGGTCCTGCATCTCAAACTGGAAAGATTTCTCTGCATGTGGTTGCACTTAGTCTATGCGACAGGCGCGTAGTGCCTGTGCTTGAATCAAGATTAGAAAATGAAATAATACAACCATTGGTGCAAGTTCATTCAACGATTCACATTACACTTGCTACTCTGGCAAAAGCTTAAAACTGAATTTATTTAGGTTAGTAGCAGAAGAGGGTCACTTCTATGGCTGTTTTTACATCCTTATACATTGCGAGCAATCACTTCACACATCGTAAAAAAAAAATACTACCTACGTCTTGTCTAGAAGCGGGTTGACAAAAGTATTATTCTAAATATATTTGGAGTTTTGGCAGTGGTTGCTATGTGGATTTTCCATCCGACTGGATTTGTGTCATAGTAGAAACTGGAAAAACAAAATGTGAGAGCCTGTGTGGTAACTCAAGAAAATGATTTGTTGCCCAGTGTTTATTCATTAACTTAGACAGCAAACATTTACAGTAGTCAAATAACATCCAACACAATGTCTTACCCATATAGTCATTATGGATGTTCCAGGGGGCAGGAATGATTTGGTCTAACAAAATAGGCATGTATACGATTACGTAATGCCATCCATGTCCACCCAGCCTTGCTCTCTTTGACTCAGCTTAGCGATATGATAGCTTACCTTACCCAGAATTTTCCGACCATTCATGGCTGCAATTGTGGCAGTTGCATGTCTGTGCTCGTAGAACTCCACAAAGCAGTAAGGGTCATGACCTGCTGTCTAAAGTGGACAGGAAATTCAGATATTACAACACAGCAGCCACTAAGAGACACAAAGGGGACAAGGCACAGCTGTCTTCTTCTAAGATGCTGAGGGTCGGCAAATCACATAACAATGAAACACAGTTGGGAGGATCATCATATTTCTTCTGATAAAGCATCATCATGATCTGATGAAGATTCACTAGAACAATTATAAAGAACAGATTTCAGAAACTCCAATTCTAAACAGACATTTGGCAGATTTTAAGACAGATGGAGAACAATACAGTGTGGTGTAATTTAACAAATTAGGTTTATAACGTACATCTATTATCATTTTACAGCTCTTGCAAGGTCCAATCTGGCCAAACAGCTCCAGTATGAGGGCCTCTGTAACATCCCTGGACAGATTTCCCACATACCTGCACACACATAGCACAATATATGGTGGGCATTTGAAAATGACATACATCCACAGACAAACATCAAAACATACATACATGTTCAGTGAGGTGAACACAGGTAACCAAATCGATATTCTGAGAGGTGTGGGATTTGATTTTCAGAGTCTATCTTTCATAAATGAGTGAAGGATATCGACAGATTATTCGATGGGCTTTCACGTTATAACACAGCAAAATGGCACATGTCCCTCGGTGTATAAGGGACATGAGTGTGTGTGAGGTACCCAAAATATACAGTAGTTTAACTGATGCTAGGGATACGGGGAAACATGGTGGAAAAACTATGACATTTAGCTGGGAACAATTGGGGCTAATCTCGGTAGAAATAGACCGCAGAGAGCTGGCACCGCGAGAATAACCTGGTTAGAATGATCCTGGTCGAAATAAGTCATCGATGACCGACTACAAAAAAATATCCTTTAATGAAAGGCACCCTCAGCCCGGCATCACGTCAACAACACCAAGTGGGTTAAGGCCTTTGAAACAGGGTATAGGGCTCGTTTCTTCCACCTATAGTGAGGAATTTTGATCAGCATTGTCTTCTCGATCATCACAATACCAGGTTGTCGCCACCAACAGCCAGGCGCTAGGGATAAGAATAAAAACTTGCGTTTCCTTTGGAAAACTTGGCAAAATGAGCCGATGAACAATATAAGATGGAATTACAGAGTGGTGACTGAAATTTGAGCAAGAGCGTCTTGGGTGTGAGAATAATGCAGTTGAAAAGAGGCCACGGTTACATGGCCACAGCTAACGCTTACTAAGCTAAACACTGGCTAACGTAAACGCACACACTTACAGGGTCTTGGGCTGGTCATCGTCCATTCTGATTGACTTTCTGACCGATTACAACTCGCAACCCTGAGAGCAAATCCACGGCTGTCGTGGGCAATGATGAGAAGAGCCAAAGGGTTCCGTCACTACGCACTTTGGAGGGAATTTCGACCTCTTGTTGGCTCCACTGTGAACAAAAGATAGCCGACAAAGATGGCGGACAGACTGGAGCGGACTCATACAACGCATGCGCAAGTGTTCACCAAAGCCAACTTCGGAGTAAGCATGACCAAGGAGACAACCGAGCAGATTTATCACACAAAGAGAGACACGATGTGTACCGTATGAGTCCCATTCAACACTTTGGATAACAAAAAGGCACGATCGTTAAGCTTGAGAATGCAGATATCCCAGATGAAATTATGACACTTTTTTAATAGGCCTGTTCACCAGGGCCCAATGCAATTGAGACCCATTACTTGTAAGAATTAAAATAGATTTTGACCAGTGTATTTCACTCGTTCTGATTTGTTTTTACATTTTCATTTTCCTGTTTTCCAGCTTTTGACGACCACCAATGTTGGGAATGTGATCCCTGATGTTTGTATCCCTGTAAAAATTACCTTCTTTCTATTCTTGTATTCACTTTAGCTTCAGGATAAATTGCAGCCAATATAATATTGACATTGATGTCTTTATCTGATTCTTTTAAATATAGAAATGTGTTTAACTCTTTAAAATTCAACAGGTTAATCTATACCAGAAAAAAGAAACTGTTAAGTTTTTTTTTTTTTTAAATAATGTATTTAAATAACAAATTCTTCCGCTAAAATATCATGGAAATATTGCAAGCAGTAGAAAAATCCACCCTATTAATCTGTTACAAAAGAGTCACCAACAACTGGCAGAGAAAACCTACAAAATCAAAAAAAAACTTTTTTATTGTCACACATCAGTCTTTCAAATGCAACTTGCACTGTAATTTATTTACTACAGCATAAATAAAACCCCAACAAACGCACACAGTCTCTCTGCATAAATGTGTTGATGGAAATAGACCACCAAATTGTCCAACGGTTTGCTCACAAGGGCAAGGGGGAAACAACTGAAGTCTGTTCTCACTCGCTCCCTCATCTGGGGCAGATGTTTCGGTCAGTGACGAGCCTCTCCATCCTCTTGATTTTTCGCTTGTTCTTGGGCATAGGCTTGTCATATAGACCATTCTTCAGCAGGTGTTCCTTACTGTGATGGATCTGAGCTCCATGTTCCAGCTGGAAGGAACAGAGAGCCCTGAGGGGTCTGAGCAGGACCTGAACACACACAGTAAAGGAGAGATACTTATACATGCGCTCAGTGTCTAATTACGATCTAATCTACAAAAAAATTTACCTCTTGG
The DNA here is from genome assembly GCA_900312935.1 of Carapus acus. Classification (NCBI taxonomy): domain Eukaryota; kingdom Metazoa; phylum Chordata; class Actinopteri; order Ophidiiformes; family Carapidae; genus Carapus; species Carapus acus. The sequence continues at coordinate 30,486 of OMPJ01045775.1, read as the reverse complement.
ATCTCATCGTTCTGTTCTAGAATGGACAGAGCAACAGCAGCACACTCCAGGGTGGACAGGCAGATGTTTGATGGTTGGGTCCTGATCACATACTGACTGGATACAGACCTGTTGAGCTGCACCTGTTCAGCAACAAAAATAGCAGCATGTCTACCTGCACCAAATGCTGCTTTACACAAAGAAATGCTGATTTTAGACGAAAGAGGTAAAAACAACAATCACATGTCTGCCACTCCATTTATATCAAAAGTTATTATCCATTTAAGATCCCACAGTCTTTTATATTACACCATCTTACCTGTTTCGGCAGGTGGAACAGGTTGTTTTTAAGGAACATATTTTTTGCCTGGCTCCAAGTCCCATCAATGATGATGACATTATGTTCCACTGTACACAAGTCTTGGCTCTGCACCAGATCCTCCAGGTTCTGGGACTTGGGGCCTGGGTAAAGGATCAACGTCTTGCTGTCCCTGCAAACTTCAGCCAGCTCAGGGTGCCTGTATCAAAAAGAGTTCTTTTGACTTAGAATAAGTTCACCGATTCAGCAGACTGTCAGAAAACATGACACAAAACTTTTACATCCAATCTGCAATATTTTTGGGTACAGTGCTGCCCAAGAAATTTATACATGCAGAATGGAACACAGCAGAGTGAAACACATCAAATCCACCGTCTTTCCAAAACTGGCTGCATGAACTTGTCTCAGTTATACATATGGAGAAACTGCGGTACAATGGACAATCCAAGCAAATTTAATGGGAGGAATCCTTGAGTCCTATGACGAAATATCTTGACTACAAAAGTAAATAGACTGGTATGGTCAGACAGTGAAAGTATGACTTATTGTAAGCCGTCTATTTTTTGGGGGGGTGGGGGGAATTAGTTGTTCTGTCTCTTTTATCGTATTTATCCTGGAGCTTTCTTCCTCCTTCTCTTCCTTTATGTAAGTGTCTTTCCATGGATGCATGAATGTTTGTGTGAGAAAGGGGGGAGGGTTCTTATCGTTTTATTTTTCTGTTCTATAATTGTCGTTTAACTTGTTTTGTTGTGTTCTGTTTTGTTTGCTTGTTAGTTTAATTTTCCTCCTCTTTTCCCTTTGTTTTAGTCACGTCTTGGTCAGTGTTGATGTTGATGGAATTAATAAAAGTGAGTATTCCAAAAAAAAAAGAAAACATGACACATATACTACGCACTTTTCTTCATTGAACCTCCTTCCCACGATGACATTGCACTTCCCTGGTGGCAGACAGGCAGCAAGGAGGGGAACTGTGCGGAGAACTCTGCTTTCCTGGGAACACATGATCAGGTGCTTAATCAACATCATTGGCCATTTGAGCCAACAAACAAGGAATTTGCTTCCACTTCACTGTGTAGTGTACAAAGTGAATGAAAAAGCTCTCTATTTCTTATGTGAGGACAAAAGAAGCTTGGAGAAACTCAGCAACTCAATCAGTATCTGAGGAGCCTCAAGATCTTGCTGATTCCGAGATGAGTTACAGTCCATCTTATCTTATTAGTATCAAACGACCAAAGTTAGACAAAGTCATTGGTGATGAATGTGAACAATCCCTTCCACTCACTTCTGCGGGATGCTGCACTATGTACAGACAGGCGGACACATCCAAGGGTTGCGTTGGTAGAAACGGACAGAGACACACCTTCTGAGGGCGACTGCATGGGAGGAAAGTTGGAGACGTGAGGCTGTTTCTCTGTAGGCATATAAATGTGTTGGCTGGTTAAGGCCCTGACACTTGAACTAGAGACAGATGAACTCTACTCTCTCACTTATCCAACTCTACCTGGGCCAGCATTAGCTTCACGTTTAATTCAGCTCACCGGCACCGCACACACGTTGGTCTCCTTTCGTCGACCTCGACTGGAAGAGCAGCCAGGTCTCCAAACGCGTCTGCTAATTCGTCGTCTGGTGGGGAACTGTCACAATTTTCTGCCGCGTTCCCATCGGTCATTACTGACGGACAGGGGCCGGAGTTATCCTCCATTTCGAAGTTAGCATGAGGCTAACTCTGGCTGCACTCAAACGCAGCGCCGAGGAAGGACCCGTGGTATAGAAGTAGATTCGCTAGAAGCGCCTGGTAGGGAAAATGTTTGCATGGTCGTCCCTGGTTTGAAAATATTCACCTACAATCCTTTCTTTAATCTCTTTGTCACAGTCAAGGCTACAAGAAAATCCAGTCACAAACAATAATATTTTTGACAGTGCTCTACGCATGTTTCAGGCCATTGTCGAAACTTTCGTGGTTGGTCTTGTGACGCGCCTCCGAATTCTAATACTGTCATTGGTTACGATTCTGGACCGCCTTTTTAAGTCAAATAAAAGATGAATAGTAAACCTCTAATGATGAGGCGCGCCTCTAATGTTTTATTTATATATATATATATATATATATATATATGTACACAACACTACCTACAGTTCAACATAATATACGGAACAATGAATGATACCCTACATACTGAATGTGTGTGTTGAGCTCCTGAAGAAGCAGCCAAAAGAAGAGCGTCAAATCAGTAACTCATAATGAATTCGTTGTCAGCAATAGAGTCGAGATCTGTCTTCTATTTATCACATTTCTAAGGAAGGTGGAATTTTTTTTTGTACCTTGCTGATAACACCGCCACTCACGTCTGCCCTCTGTCGGCGTGGAGCTCCAAAAGTCTGTTTTTAGGGACTTATCAAATAGAAACTACACACATTTTACGCAGGGTGTCACTCAAGCACATCTAGTCTACTGAGCACTTAACTAAGTCCACAGTTCCCTAAGACATATAAATAAAAACTGGTACAGACAATTTATCTTCCAACCTTTCTTTTTTTTCACAAGTGTATGGTGGTGGATGAATATGTGTATGTGATTGTTCGCTGCCGTCCCCATGGTCATCACAGGCAAGCACCTCTACTCAGCACCATATGGTGGCTAAATTTCCCAGCATGTCACAATGTCACAACCAGGTGTAACAATTAACAAGGTTTAATTAACAAGAAAACAAATCTTCATATTCATTTTTATTGCCATATGCGTGTAGGTCTTTTTGGTAGAACTGAGCATAATCTAGCCACACACGGCTAGTAGTTGAGAAATCAATGAGAGTTTTTGTCTGGTCACAAACCAATGTTATGTATTACAAGCAAGGATAATGTGAGATTGGTTACAGATTATAAATGGTGTCTAAAGAAAGCTGTAGTCGGTACTGTCATGTTGGTCCTTATGTTGGGACTCATTATACAACATCTGGATTGGAAAATGCGCAGGAGTCAATGGACAATCCATTACAAATAATAATAGCTTTAGAATTTGGGTACATCATCACAAATTGCACAACTCTGGGGTACTTTCTGGTAACAAAAATAAAGATTGGCTAGAGAGAGGGTATCGTGTTAACAGCCAGTTCATCTTATTTATAGTTGAAGACCCACATCAACGTCAGACGCAGCCAGACAACCACTTGTAGCACTCCCTGTAAACACCCAAGCACTCACCAGAATCACCATTTTCTGCAGGCCTGTCAGAAAAATGAATTAAATGACTTTATTACATTAACCCCCCCTTTTTAGATTTGTTCATTGATATTTCCCCCTGCAGAGAACATGCACTGCAAAATGTTTAAGGTTGTGTAACAAAGAACTTCACACACTTTGCGAGTTGTTGCGAAATATTGCCATGTCAAGCTGTTTTGTTTGACCAGTCCATTTGGCTGAGGTATGCGATGGATACTGTATATTCATGAGTGTTCTGCTGTAGCTGTGAACTCACACATAGATCACACACCTGTGTAACACTAACTAGCAATGCAGACAACATTGTCCATCTAGAGGATTGTACACTGCCCTTTGTCTTTAACTGATTCCATTTGAGGGTGGGCATGTTTTTCTGGTTCAGCCGATTCCAGTGACTCAAGGCCTAATTCGTTTGGCTCCATGAGTTCATCACTTGTATCACCTTCTTCACCTGCAGCTGACTCTGGGTCTCCAGGTGTTTCAGTCTCTGTAGACTGGCACTGAGCCAAAGATTCCTCACAATTGTTCTTGTCTGCGGGTTCTGCAGGTGATTCACTCTCTTTCTCCTCAACCACTTCTTCCTTACCTCCTCCCTGCTCTTTTTCCATTGTTATTTCGACTGCAGTCAAGGGTGTTAGATCAAGACAAGACTTAGCCCGTCTCCTGGGAGGAGCAATTGGAGTTTGACATGCCAGATCATGTTTGCATATGTCCTCATCTATTTTTGTATTGTTGCCTCCCTCATCCATGATGATCAAATCATCAGTTGTGCTGTCCCAATATAGTTCATCTGAGGTTATGTCCCAGCCTGAAGTATCAAGAGGCGCAACTGGATTTCTCTCTGCTATGCTGACCCTTTTGTGTATCTCTGAGCTAGTCTTCATTTTTGGTTTTGTGTCTTCCTCCTCTTGTATCGGACAAAATGGCTCTATATCAGACGGAGATGCGTTATCTCCAGTCCTGAAAAAATCTGTAATTTCTTCTACTGAAGTTTTCCTGTCACTCTTGTTAGGTTTTGAGATGTAATCATGCAAATCTTGGGGCAAAGTCCTCATTCCTTCCTTTGGATGTTTCTCTATATGCACTGGTTCATTCTCTATGAAAGGAGTCTCATCTATGAGGGCGTACTTCTCCAGGTAGCCCCTGGCCTCCCGATCTGAATGTCTACTGTGGAAAGACTTCTCGGAGGTCGTGCTCTCTGTGTCGTCCTCCTTTGCTCGACTGCCACATGCCTCCTCATATAGGTCTGTGTAGAGAAAAGCCATGGCTTTTGGCTCCTCCAGTAAAACTGGGTCAATAATTTTTGGGGGTCCCTCAGGCAGATAGATTGGAGTGAGGATGTCCTCTTGGCTACCGAACAAGGCTGAGCCACTTTCCTTTGAGGGAAGTCGGGGTGCGGCAGTTTCAAATGAGTCAGTCGGACCTTTAATTGCATAAATATCTGCTCCACCATAGAATACCTCATCCACGAGCTCAGTACTGAGCTCCTGTCTGCTGCTATTCCCTGGACCTTTGGAGTCTACATGAGTAGTCACTGAGTCAGTTTTGGAGTTGGAATTTTCAGAGTCTGAACTTTGTTGGACCTCCGAGGCTGGCTCTATCAGTTTCTCCTCCTCCTCCAGGATCACAGCAGGATCCTCAGGAGCTTGGGCATCAATAAGGTTGAAGGCATCAAAATAGTCAATGTTGCCATTTCTTTCTGTTCCTTGCAATTGGGCCACTTGCACACCAGGTGCATCCATCACCAGTGGATGGATACCAAATGACTCCATCACCTGGTCACTTGATATCATTGGAGTTTCTGTGGGGATCACCCAGTCATTGTATAAGTCTGGGGTGTCACTGGATTTTGTTGGAGATGTCTCCTCTAGATATGACAGGTTATCATCCAATACTTCACTTTCCTCCTCATCCACTGTTGCTATTTTAGGTGAAACTACAATGTTGAGGATCTCAGAGCCCTCTGAGACTAAGCTGAAGAGGCGCTGCTCTTTATCCTCAACAGGATCTACCGGTCCCTCCTCATCTTCCTCTCCTTTAGCTTTTATATTGGGCTCAGAGAATCCCACCAATTCTGGCTTGCTGATGACACCAGCAGACTCTTCTAAGAGGGGTTCTTTTTGCTTGTCCGCCTGGGTATTTGATATCTCTGTTGGTTTCTTCTTCCTTGAAATCAACTCCTCATCCATCACAAAAATAATCCTACCTGCTGGGAAAGACCCAGGTGTCGCAGGCCGCATTCCAACTGCAGACCCCAGGTCCAAGACTGGACTCCCTGCCTCAGCTGCCCACGGTGTGGTGCAGCGACTGGAACCGGTTTCCCATGCAATGCCACTGTCCTCAACTTGAACCGTTACCATGGAGAAGGAAGCGTCCATCATCAGACACTGCATCTTGGGCTGAATATTGTCATCATGGACCACCTCACGTAAACTGAAGTAAAGGAAGGACAGTGTGGGAGGGAGGAATAGCAAATGAAATGTTTCTTGGCACACTAATCAGCCACTGAAATTCCTGTCACACATTGAGACAGCATTTCATATTGAAATTGGTGTGGTTGATGCCCTTAAGGGATGTGCTGATTTGATCATTTTAGGGGAAATGCAGAAAATGTGAATATTTTACCCCTCCTCAGATGTTCAGCTCTCATAGTGTCCTAACAAATCTACAGTACATCATACTCAACTTGTTTGTGTCCAATATGTTCAAAGCTGATTCAGAATATTAAATTCAGTGAGGAATTCTGAATCTTGCACACATTTATACAGTTAAATTTGTACCTGTTCTGAAGGCTCTCCTCCTCCCCACCTAGCACTGGCTCACTGATGTCTTCCTGATTCAGTATAGTCATCTCAGCCTCCATATCTGATCTCATAAAGTCTTCTATTTGGGTATCCATCAAGACAAAGACACTTTCACAGCAACTTCCCACCACAACTCTTCGCCGTTCTGTCGATCACATTCTAACCTAACCTACTGGAGTGCAGTTTTCATGCTCAGCCGGATCTTGAAATAGAAGACTACTCTTCCTGTGTTTCATCTGAAGCATTTCCAACATGTCCAGCAGTTTACAAGTCGTCTGTTTACACAGAGTGTGATGTTGCTTTGAATTGTGGTGCTGTTGTGCTTGTGCTTTTTCACCCCTAAAGTTAATGAGAGGTAGCCTATAATTCTCTTAAATTCTGAAATATATGTCTGAATTGTTTTACATGCCATGTGAACAGCTACGAGAGGGTCACCTCCTTGTGTCGTGTCGCTCTAGTGCTTGTCCCAAGCCCAAGTAAATGATGAGGGTTGTGTCAGCAATGGCATCTGGGGTAAAACCCGTCTAAATATAATTTTGCTGAGTATTTAGGTCTACCCTTGGCCTGTTTGTGGCAAAGAAAAACGAGGGAAATTAAGGGGCACAGTTTTGTATTTGATTACACATCCGCTCGTCAGTTGTCAGATGACTACATCGCACATAAAAACTCTCAGCCAGATTGCTGCCACCTAATCTAACACACTCACACAAACAGCACTAGCAGCACTCACTGTATCCTTGTGCCCTGCTGTCCTCAACACTTTTCTGAAATCCAATATATTGTCATTAAGAATGTGCATTTCTTGACCTGTAGCCATAGTTGATGGGAAATGTCAGCCATGCACCTGTTTGTGTCCATCTGCCTGCAGTGTGACATGGACACCTCATGCAAAAATAAGACTTTGGACAGAGGGAAGGGTTTTGCTAATAGGCACTGGAGTTGAGGAAAAGCTGTCCTAGTCCACTTCCCTTGAGTACTAACCATGTTCAAAATGATCAGACTATGCTTTCGGTGTTCTCAGTTTTCCCTCCTATCTTCAGGTGGGTTGTGTAGTACTTAAATATTCACATCAGCAAACACACATGTGTACATTCTGTGTATTTCTTTTCTTAAGACTCTTTTTTGGTGACATGCAGATTCTTGGTTCGCCACAATAAGTTTTGGGTTGGGTGTTTTTTCACATTTGCGCAACTGAAGTTACACATTAACAAAGTCAGCTAGATAAAATTACGTGTTACCCGTTCATTGATTCGTCTCAATTCTTGATAATTTGTCTGACATGAGACATGACCTACATAACCCCGAGAGATGTTTTTGAGCCAGGTTGTCTATTTCATCACCACCACCACCACAACAACAACAACAACAACAACAAAATGAGTTATCGTCGATATTGCTCCTTAACAATGAGCAACTGTTCCCGTTAAAGTGTTCAAGTTCATTTATCTCAAATCACGATGGCCTTAGTGTCGGTTGCGCCATATCAATCTCTGTCCAGAAGATGGCAATCATCACTCGCAAATTAAGTATTCCACAGTTGTACCGCAGCTGTGACATCCTCACAATTTATCAGATTGTAAATTCAATCTTAATTCGAACACATTGAATCCCTCGAGCTGTTGTCGGCATGCGGTGTTTTGTTCAGAGCATCGCAGTGTCACCGCCACAGATTCTTGGGCAGAATTAAATGAAAGAGAAACGTGAGGAAGAGCGTGATGACGTCACGTCCGAGCGCTCCCCTGCGGGCATACGAGGATGAGGCCGAATTAATGAATGGGTCACAGGACGATCAGCTGCAGGGACATCGGTACATTTCTCCATCTAATTTCTTCATTATTGTCTTATTGTGCTTATCTGCCAGTAAAGTTTGCTCACATCGGCAACATGTGACCAACACGTCCCCATCGTTAGATATTTTTTCTTCTCGGGCTGAGCTCGTTCTAATAGATATGTCACTTGTGTTATTATTAGACAATGAAAGCTCACAGCGGCTCGAGTGTATAGATTGAGGGGCTATGATGATTCCAGCTCAGATTTACGGCCGGTGGGTGAAACGGAACGCCTGAGGTGAAACGTTATCCGTTTATCTTTGATATCAGTGGCTGTGACTTCGCTAGGGGACACACACACAAACACACACACACACACACACACACACACTCGCAGAGCTGCTGTGTCAGTGAACACACAAACATCAGCATCAGTCATGCCTCAGTCCCGCCACGCCAGGCAGGCAGGCAGCAGCGCCGGGGAGAGAACAGCCTGCCACGGCTGACAGCGCAGGATAATCCCTCTGTCCCTCCGCATACTTCCAACACTTTGACGCCTAAATGGACCCTGAAGTAAAACGCGCACATTGAAGCTCAATTTGACACGAAAACCCGCCGTCACCGTCGCCGCTGCTGCGGCTGCTTCTTTCCCTCCCCATCAAGCCGCCTTGCCGCCGGGCTCCGTCCCGACCTCAGCCTCGCTAATCCTCCTCGGAGCGGGCTTCGCCCCGCGGTGCCTCTCAGCTCGGACACCATGCGAGTCAGGCCGCGTTAGTTTGGATGAAGCGGGCAGCCCGCCGGCATGTACCCGGACCAACAGGCGCACAGGTCGGACTAAACAGCGCTGAAGCTCCGGCATCTGCTGCTCAAAACAACTAAGAGACAGGGAGCGGACCTCTGCGCCCGCCTCACGGTCCCCCGACGCAACTGTTCCACCACGTCCACAAGCCGAAAATGGGGTACGTGACTTAAATCCATGAAATATATGGGTAAATTTAAAAACGGCCGTGGTAAAGTGTGAGTGAAAGGTTGTTTTGGGCTGGGATTTGAGTTAACTGGCTGTCTGAGAAGCCGCGTTAGCTTAGCTCCCCCTCGGCTAGCTGGATGAAGTTGGCACTTATTCTTGCCCCCGTGTAACCTTGACGGGGCACAAATAGAGGAGGAAAATGAACGACTGAGCGGTTAAAAAGCAGTAGAGGCTCAGCCTAAAAGTGTCAAATAGTTATCCTGTGTCTGCCCAGCGTCTGATCCCCTTTCACAGTCTCCCCCACCCCCCAAATCATCAGATTACAGTTACCACAAGATTAGACTGCAACCAAGCGCGCTGTTGTTTGTCAGTTGATGAAAGACAGGAGGCCAAATATCACAGCTCAGTAATAAAGTGGGATTAAAAATGCTTTTTTAGGTCGCCATAGCCTGACGAAGGGGGAAGTTATTGATGTTATTTACCGTGTTGTAGCAGTGTCACAACATCGTCTTTTTTGGTGGAAGTAAGGCAGAAATTAAAATTTATCAATGCCTTCCAGGCAGTTCTGATTCTGATCAGTTTTTCAGCAGCTTCATAGTTTGAAACATGTATCAATACAGTTTCTCTCAGGAAAGACAGATCTAGCCCTCGATCCAGATGTAAACAGGCGGGACATGTGATGTCTGTTGTGATTGTGCACTCTGGCTCTTCCCCTCACACAGGAATGCATGGTGTTCTCTCCCAGTCATCAGCAACAGGCCATTTAACAATCATTTCCCTTGACAAAATAAGAGGCGGCATCTTCATCGGGTACTTAGCTGCTGATTAGCCTGTCAGATTTGGCTGATCAGACAAGTGACACACCTCCTGTTGTTGGATGATAAAAGCATGCAAGCAATCTGTCAACCTCACCTCGCGGTGCCAGAGCGAAACACAGAGATGAGAATTTTGGGTTGTGTAGAAGTGTCTTGGTTGGACTAGTTGATGAGAGTTTGGCTTGAAATCTGTGCACCTGAGACAGTTTGAATATGACAGGGAGTGATGACCACCTTATGACTACCATACCAATGTTCCTCAAATTATGAGGGACCTTATTTCCTCTCGGGATTCACAATTTTTATTAATACAGCTAAGCAGAAATATACTCTAGGGGCAAGATGCTGCCAGACAAGAGCAGGATTAATTCAAAAATCTGCCCTGTGACTCTGTGTTAATTTTATTGACTTTTTGTGCAGACTGCTGCTTTAATCATAAAGGATGTAGTGATTAGGACTGAATTCCAGCCCAGGTCACCTTGATGCAGACTTCCTTTGTGGTGTTCCTGTTGTCACTTGCTGATTTCCCGCTGGTTGTTATGCATTTTAATTATTAAATAAATAAAGAAAAACTGCAGGGTTGTTAGCCTGCAGATGTGAAGGAGGATGTGTGTGCTGGTGTGACCTTGGCAACACCTGAGTCTTGCTACCTCTTGAGCGCCTGTTTTGGCTTATCTTGAAAATTAACCCTAACTAACCCTAACACAATTGAATTGTGTAATGATAATGGATAAGGGGACTTTCAAAGGAAAGAATAAAAGAGTAACCGCAAGTGATACTTTTTTTACAGTCTGCCTTACCGAGTAGGAATATGGAATGTTAAAATGATTGCAAATAAAAGCTACAGCAGCTAGTGATGAAGAGCTGACACAGGAGCATTTAAAGGTGTCTTACATGATACAGACAAAGAACATATCGCGCTAACCGGGATCAATCATTCACTCAATACATTTGAGAGAGAGAGAGAGAGAGAGAGAGAGAGAAGTTTCCAAATAGTGTCAATCCCAAACGCATTCTCCCACCCCTGCAGTGTAGTCAAAGTCAGGATGAGACGCACTTAAACCTTGACAAGGAACTGCACCTCATTGCTTCACACACAATCACGCCTAAGGATGGTTGCCGGCTCTGACATGGGACTGCTTCCATCCGACTCAAGACATCACAACTCGTGTCAATGAACCTGCATGCACACACTCACACGTGAGTCTATCTGCCGTGTGTGTGTGTGTGTGTGTGTAGCATATGGGTCCTACGAACTGTAGGCAATGTTCAGCCAACTCTGGCTTGCCTCCCATTGTGACTGGGTTAACTAGCGGGGACGCTGCAATCTGATTGGGCACGCCAGCAAGTGGGAAGCAGAGGGGGAGATGGAGCTGGAGGATGTGCGCTGCGCTTATGACCTGCCCCCGAGTCACGTGGTGGTTGCCACAGCGACGCAGCAGCAAAGTTAGTAGTGCGTGGCTATTTTTCTGTGCCTCGTGAGCATGGACCGCGGCTGTCAGTGGTGCCGCTTGCCCCGTTAGCATCGCGGGAGGACTTAATTTCGCCGGGTGTAGTTAATAATTAAGAGCTGTGCCAATGTACATGATATTCATCTGGAGCAATGTGCCAAGAGAGCTTTGCAATCAGGCAAATAAATGAGCAGAAAATACAATGGTAAACCCTATCGGACAGGAAAAAATCTCAGCTACACCTCAGTTGTGTCCAAATAAAAATGTCCAAATTGACAGTTTTGCTCAACATGCAGCTGATAGCTAAACTGCGCGGTCTACATATCAGTGGTGCATCTTTTATAACATCCATAGATCCACGTTGTTGTTGTTGTCGCGCGCGTGTGTGTGTGTATGTTTGTGTATATCAGTGTGAGCTTGGCCCACACTCTTGCTTTGTCCATCCATTCCAACACTCCTGATTGAAATGCCTCACATTGTTGGACCTTAACAAAACTGACAAGAGCTCTTTGTGGAGAGACCCATTTCTTATTGCTTTTCTCAATTCCCAACCTAAAAGTACAATTTGATTTGATGTCACCAGGATTTGTTCGGTCCATATAGTCAAAAACACATCAAATATCAATAGCATTTCCCACTTGATCAATAAATCAATATGTATGTAGTGATTGATTCATTATTTTTTTTGGCAAACTAGAAGCTGGGAAACAGAACAGGTAAAGATACACTAAACTAAATGGACAAGGCAAAACACACACTCAGGCCACAACGCTCCTCTCTTGGATTATCAGTTTCAACAAGTACACCTTGATAGTTGTCACCAATGCCATTAAATGTTAAGTGGGCATCAGTCGGAAGCCATCAGCAGGGGTCTACGCACAGCATGGCTTTGTCTGTGTGCTTTACATGCAAATCGCTGTGTGTGCGTGTGTATCAGTGTCAGTCTATTTCTTTGTGTCTGCCTGCGTGTCCTCGGCTGTGCTTGAATATATCAGCTGGTTTGACGAGGAGAGCTGCTGATTTGATAACATCTGCGGTCAGATTCCTCTGTCAAAGCACTTGTCAGTGAGCCCTGAACGCCACACTGAGTTTCATTGTAAAAGGGATTATGGACCAACAGAGGACACACACTCTCATGGGGACACTCAACAGTGGGGACAGATTTCCAACGAGGCCATGCTGTCAAGCCAGCGACATCCTTAAATATGAAAGAGGCTCAAAAACTTGTCAGCGGCTCAGAGCTCTGCCTGCTATCAACAGCAGCAGCAGCACACTATGTTTGCTAGGGTGGAGTAAAAGTAGGCATCGTAACCCAGCCAGGAGTCTGAATTGGATTCATCATCTCTATCTGAGTGGTTATTGTGGTACAATTTAGACTTAATTGTTGTACATTCTTACAATAGATTTAGAATTTCAACATATTGGTGCTCATACATAAAACGCTATTGTGGCTGATTTGAGCCCAAGTTGCACAGATGAGCGGTGCATCGGTGGAGTCTTTCAACTTTTTACTCTGCGAACACATCCTTATATGCACAATGAAGAGTTAAATGATTGTATGTAAGCATGTTTGACCGCACTGAACCATCCTGGCCAAAGCAGTGCTCCATGCATACACACACTCACACATTCCTGCGACCAGGTAAGCAGGAGCAGGTCACTGGAAGCAAATAATGCTTGAGGGCAAGAGAGGACGCATTGCCCCCCAGATTGTGATTGTAAACATACACACACAGAAAAACACGCGCACATGTACTCCAAGGCACACAATCTGTTCCTCAGTGTAGCCTCGATTTGAAAAGCCCGTGTCACCTCCAAGGCCCAAGTTAATGGAGTCTGGTTCTTGTGTCATTTCTCCTGTTGCAACTGTAAACGTCCTTCTTTTTGCTGTCTAGTGGCTCAGAGAAGCAGCAGATACATGTGTAAATGCATCCAGCAGCATTTCAATTCAGTTAACAGAGAGAGTGACGCTCCGACTTTGCATGTTAACGCTTATCTAACCAAAAGATCAAATCCCAAAGATTTATGGATTTCGATCTCTTCCTGCTGGCCCCGAAGAGATGAGGCTCGGTTTTGTGAAATGTCAATTAAGTTAGTCATTAGATGCGGACATGATGGATTGAGGCAATCACACACAGCAGAGGGAGATGTTGTCTTGCATTCAGTGCACGTAGTCGCCCTTATCGTCGTGAAGGTCGTTGAGCAAACCCGCGCTCATATTTTTGTTCTTTTCTCAGGAGGTGAGGGCAGGCTGAACCTGTCGCTTTATTTTTTAATCCAAGGACCCACAAGCACCCACAAGCTTTTGATCAAATGTGCCGGGAAACTGCCCTGCTCCCGTAGATCTCTGCATCTCTGCACAGGTGCCTCCATGTCACCTTTGTGCATTCTGACATCTGGATTATTTTGGCTTCGGTGTGCCACACACCCTGCTTGTCATGATTGTTCTTTGCAACTTTCACACTCGCCAAGACCTTGGAGCAAGTTTTAGTGTTTGGATGGTAAATTCTCTGGCCTTATGGGTGATGAAGGCACGGTGTTTACGGGGGGGAGTGCACAGATGTGACACTTTGGCAGTGCTCAGACTGACTGATACACTGCACCCACTCTCAACCTGCCTAACAAACAGGGATGCTCTTCAGCTCCCTGCCTAAGCCTACCATTTGGGAAAAAGTGTATCCAATGTGTGTGTGTGTGTGTGTGTGTGTGTGTGTGTGTGTGTGTGTGTGTGTGTGTGACCGTGTGTGACCGTGTGTGATCGTGTGTGTTGTCGATGTAGTGCTGTTATTTCAAAAGAGGTACATTAGCATTATTGTCCTCGCTGTGGCAGGCTTTGAATATGCATAATTCTGGGCCAATTTAATCGTTACCACCCACGCGTGAGGCTGAAAGTTTAAAGATTGTTGCCCTTCCTCCTTCCGTCTCCTTCCTCTGCCTCCCAGGCGTCCAGCTGCTGCTCAACACCATCTTGTACTGTGTGTTCTCTGCACTTCTCAGTCCCTCTTATGGGTGCTGCCACATACACTAACATATCAATTTGTATCACTGCATTAAGACCAGGAATAAATCAGCACTTACTTTGGAATGGGTCTGATTGTAATTGCTGGTCATTTTGCTCGTTTGTGGTTGTTCATAGTGGAAAACAAATCAATTCCTCGCTAGATTTGTTGCCATCATGGTGTGCAATTTATAATGTTTCAGATGCTAGTACAGACCTCACATAGGCCCCCGTCCAAGTGTGTTTGAATGTGCCGCAGCAGTGGGGTCCTCTTTTTTTTTTAAACTAAAACACACTCATTCTGAACGTGAAAGCCCGGTGGTGCTCATGCGGCGCACAGCGGGTGATGATGAATTATAAATGTGCTGCGATCTGGGAGGCTGCGCTCTCTCGCCCTCCGGTTTGCTCCGCTGGATCGGACCAGGCCTGGACGTTTTACTTCTGCATGTTTGCTTTATGTCTGCAGTTTCGTCATGTGATGTCACAGCTGAACCCCAATGGCATCTGTCAAGGAAATGTTTCTGTTCTGGTAGGGAGGAAGGAAAGCGGGGGGCGTCAGGGTTGTAGCTTGGGATTTGAAATTGGCTTTTTCACTGAAAGGAGATATGATTTTTCAGCGGGCTTGTCTGACAACTTGTATCATTTGTAATTTTGCCTCATGGTTCAAACAGGAGCAGAAAAATCCACGACAATCTCACAGCCATTAGAACCAGATCTGGCCAGTAACAGAACTATGCATAACATATTAGCAGTCAGTCAAATCCCTCAGAATGTTCTATTCATTTTACTCCCAACATAAACAGTGACTGCACATACGCATGCACGCACACACACACACACACACACACACACACACACACACACACACACACACACCACACACACACACACAGTCCCTCACACAGAGCACAGTTTGGCCCACACACACACAGTCCCTCCCACAGAGCACAGTTTGGCCTTTAAACAGATTCTCACGTGTTCTTGTCCTTCCAGGGAGCAGCCCATCTTCAGCACACGGGCGCACGTCTTCCAGATCGACCCCAACACCAAGAAGAACTGGGTCTCCACCAGCAAACATGCTGTCACTGTCTCCTACTTCTTCGACAGCACCAGAAATGTCTACAGAATCATCAGCCTGGACGGATCAAAGGTGCACTTCTCTCTTTCGTGTTTGTGTGTGTTAACATGTATCCTGCATGTGTTGATTTTTGGCTGGAACAGAGGAGCAGCGATGACTCGTCTTCTCCAGACTTGTGGACCACAGCCACGGCAAAGCGGAGAGGGTAGAATTTGTCATCAGTGTGTGTATGTGCATGATCATTTTACCGGCAAAGAGAGAGAGACAGAGACAGGGAGAGAGGGAGAGAAAAAGAGAGAGATGGGGGAGTGTCGGGTTGAGTAAGTGTGGTTATGTAAGGTCCTCTGGGTGAATGTGGCAGTTGTGAAGCAGGAAAGTTGCTGTGTTCCGCTGGAAACAGCAGATGAAGGGTGAGCCGCAGCTCCAGGAAGCCGCACATGCAGCTTCATGGAAGCCTACGGGTCCATGACGTTGTATGGAAATGTTTTGCTTCTTCTACAGTTCACACAGCGCTGCACCTCCAGTCCCTCTAAGCAACTCATGTTCTCATCCCTCTGTTCTCAGGCCATCATCAACAGCACCATCACCCCCAACATGACGTTCACCAAGACGTCCCACAAGTTTGGCCAGTGGGCTGACAGCAGGGCCAACACCGTCTACGGCCTGGGCTTCTCGTCCGAGAGCCACCTGGTCAAGGTCAGAGAATGTCAAACACGCTCACACGCGAGAACGTCCAACGTCGCTGTCAGCCCAGCTGCCTGGAAAGTTACTGTACGGTGATGTTCTCAGTTTGCAGACAAGTTTGCCGACTTCAAGGAGGCAGCGCGTGTGGCGAAGGAGAAGTCTCAGGAGAAAATGGAACTCACCAGCACGCCTTCTCAGGTATGGGCATGAGTCTCCACCATACTGTCCAAATTGAGACATTTCTTTTCATATTCAAGCTCACTAAGTCAAACAAAAAGCATCGATCCCATTCGAGAAACTGCACCGTCAGCAGAAATATCGACCATGTTCTGCCAATACACATCTCCACCACTATTCCCTCTCAGGGTGGCGCCGTAAACAGGACTGTATTATCAGTCGACCACGCCGATAAAAAGAAGGTAAAGAAAAGAGATGCATCCGCTGCCGCAGCCCCGACCTTGTGCTCCTGTCC
>OMPJ01045775.1:3503-13750 GCA_900312935.1 Carapus acus | reverse complement strand
TGCAGCCTCTGCCTTTTCCTGCCCGCTCTCACAAAGTTACAGTCAGATGCAAAGTGCCCCGCGCCTCTCCCCCACCACTTGTGCTTGCCCACACCAAAGATAGAGTCCATTAAAATCCAAACACCTCGTTGTTGAAGTGGAGCCTATATTTAAGATTGTGTTTTCAATTTTCAATCCCTGTATCACAACAAATAAATCTAATCTGACTTCCCTGTTTCGTCAAAATATCTCCTCACATCCTGCAAGGAAGTTACAGACCAATCCATGAAACAGCTGAATGCTACATTTCTGAAATTTGGGCCCTCACACAGCCCCCTGCTAGATTTATAACGTAATGCCCCTGATTGATGTTCAGGAGGCAAACAAGCATGTGAGAAATGCCACACATGGCGTATGTGTGCGTGTGGATCCGATCGCATGACCTTGATTACTCGCCAACTACTCAGGGTGTGGCTAAATATATTTTTGGGGGGCACTAAATAACATTTTTGAGAGCACGAAAGCAGCCCTGCCCTGTCAGACTCAGATGATCGTCACGCAGCGACTGTTTGTGTCTAACCGCACTGTTTCTCCCGTCACAAACGCTCCCAAACCAGGAGTCGGCCCCAGGCGACCTGCTGTCACCTTTGACCTCCGAGAGCATCAACGGCACAGACGAGGAGACGGTCACGCCGGTCACACCAGACACGCCGAAGCACGCTGAAGCACGGGCTGAGCCGTCGCATAAGTACAGGTACGCCACGGCGGGCCAGAGCGCCCCCAGCCTGCCTCAGTGGAACTTAAGGATGTAGAAATATGACTGATATCCTTATGTTTCATTCTGTTTCTTAATTTTTCACATTCATTCCCCTGCTCACTCTAAACACAGCACTTGTACTGCAGTCTAATCTTCATGCTGTCAGTCCTCCGTCATCATGAAATACACAGAAAAAGACTCATGAGGGTAAAATTTGCATCAATCAATCAATAAAGGCCTCGAATCCAACATTTACCTTGATGCCTTTAAATCCAAGTTCCACCTCTGTGTGTAACACCAGCTGCGCCTACGCCACCAGTTTGTCTGACCTTTGCCATTGTACAGAAAACACACAAACACATGTCGCCTGGTCGGCAGGGCTGCATGTGACGTTGACGTCGTCCATCGCTGGCTGGCTGTGTGGCGCTGATTTAAAATGAAATTGGCACAGTGCAGCAGAGAGCTGCAGTGCACATCGCTTAGTCCTCGTCCATTCATTATTCATCCGCTGCCCCCGGACAGCTTTAAAACATCACATTAAAACACTGTGCGTGCGCGCACGTGTGTGTGTTTGTGTCCTCCCTATTAATTATAAAGCAGTGAAAAGCAAGGAAGGGTTTGTGCGTCTGATTTGGCTGATCACATTAGCTATACTGCAGGGGGCGTTCATGCATCGATGGCTGCCATCAAGGTCGACGCAAGGCCGTCCAGCTTGACCATTATTTGATAAACTCATCAATATTTTTAACCCATATAAATTTAATTCTTAGGCAGCTTGTTCATTCTGTCAGGTGGGAATTTCCTTATTTAGTCTTTATTCTGTTATTTCCTGTGTTGATGGGGATGACGTAAGGCCGCAGGTAGTGAAGAGGAAAAACTTTGAATATCTTGGGACACGGTCCGAAGTAACAGACTTTGTGCAAGACAGGTGGAGAACAAAGTGAATGCAGGCTGGCATGGTTGGAGGAGAATGTGAGGGGTGCTTTGTTGTAGAGGAATAGCAGCTTGGAAGGTTTGCAAGATAGTGAGACCTGCCATGATGTTTGGTTTAGAAACAGTGTCTCTGTCTAAGAGACAGAGACAGCTAAATTTGGGGAGAAGGTCAGAGAGGCAAGACTGAGATGGTTTGGTCATGTGCAGAGAGAGAGACTGTGGATATATTGGACATGTATATGTTGGAGGATGTTAAAAATGGAGCTGCCAGGAGGGAAGAAAAGAGGAAGACCACAGAGAGGGTTTGTGGATGTAGGTAAGAAAGGCACAAGGGCAGTCGATGTTTCAGTGGATGACTGGAAAGACAGAAGTAACATATATACTCTAGTGTAAGTAAGTTTTTTTCCCCAGTTTTATTCAAGAAAATCAATGGGTTCACTCACAGTCAAGTAAATTATAGGAGAGTGTGCTGGAATGTTTTGTTGCGAAATGTTCTCCGTAAGTGGCTTCTCTGTTAGTTCGGGTGTTTTATCGTTTATATATCTAGTTGTGTTGCTGTAGTAGTCATTATACATACTTTGTATATATTCTTACGTCCAGCATATCGACATTTGAGTCATACTCAGCCCGATCAATCTGTTTGGCAGCCATGTTACTGTTTAGAATCATAAAGGAGGCTGTTGGTATGGACGCCTGTCAAAACGGCGATAAATCTAAACACTGACAGGATTCCAGCATCATCAGTGTTACTTTTCAGTCATTTAACAATATGTAAATAGTCATTAAATCAGATTTATGCCAACCCTGTCTTTTATGATATCAACATTTTAAATTGAAATAAGTGTAAAGAGCTTTTGCGGCCAAGTCACCGTTTTTGTAAGGGTTGACTAATGGGTGTAATTACTATTGATGTCTCCGTTCAGCTATTGGGACCGTTCCAACCATACCACTCTCCAAATCGCACAGATATCACATAGTTTGTCATTTCCAAATGGAATCTCAAAGAGCGCTAACAAGAAATCATTGCGAAAGAAAAGTCCTTCAAGTCTTTCATCAAGTCTCTCCGTAAGTATCAAACTTGGGTGTCGACTTATACAGGGAAATTTGAAAAATCTGAGATTTTCTCCCCACATCAGGTGGACAATTTATATTCAAGATGGACTTAAAGTCGAGTAT
The DNA here is from genome assembly GCA_900312935.1 of Carapus acus. NCBI lineage: Eukaryota > Metazoa > Chordata > Actinopteri > Ophidiiformes > Carapidae > Carapus > Carapus acus. The sequence continues at coordinate 10,905 of OMPJ01045775.1, read as the reverse complement.
ACAGTATATGGCAGGTGGAAAGGAATGATCTGCTGCGGCAAGCGCTCAAGGGAGCAGACGAAAGGAGAAGAAGAAGAAGAAATCTTCTTTTAGTTTCCTTATGTAGTTTATCATCGTGGTGTCTTCGGGAGCTTGCACGTGTCTGTGTTTGTGTGTGTGTGTGTGCGTGCGTGCGTGTGTGTGTGTGTGTCAGGGGTTGGGCTGTGAGCTGCGACCCCTAAGAGGCAGCAGATTTGCACGCGCTCGGAGCAACGCATAGCGGCGTGCCAGCTTCGGGTTACAGCAGCACCTGAAACCGGATTTGTTACAATGAGCTCCATGCCAACGTTTTTACTGCCAGGCAGGTCATGGAGTTCGTTATCAAACCGACCGTCTCTTCCCGCTTCAGAAATATGACGTACGTATGTCATCTTAACGTGCCACAGGTGCAGAGATGGCCGACTCACACGCATACTGATTACTTATTTATGTCTGTGTGTCTGCCTGTGTGATTGAGTGAGAGGGTGCATGTACTGTAAATTCTGGATTATAGAGTGCACCTGTATACAAGCCACACCGACTGAATTTGAAAAGAAAATTAACTTTGCACACACATACACCACACCGGAATATAAGCCGCAGGGCTCACAGAGAGAGGTTGTCATTTATAGCTAGGAATTACCAGTACTTACATTTATCTGTACACACACACACACATCGGGATACTTGTGTGTGTATGAGCATGTACTCTGTACATGAGATGTGGAAAAGTCTGTGTCTATCCGTGAGCGAATGCATGTGTTTTGGTTCTTTGTGTTCTATGAGCAGTTAAAATGTCAATTGTGGGTGTTTGTGTTTTCCCCCACAACGATTCTCTGTTCTCTGTAATGTGTGTGTGTGTGTGTGTGTACTTGTGTACTTGTGTACCCTTGTCCTGTGTGTGTGCTTTTTGGCAGCACAGACTCCAAATGAAACCGCCCTCCTTTTCTCTGCCTCGTCTACAGTTCATCCAACATCAGCAAGCACTGGGAGGCGGAGCTGGAGGCGCTCAAAGGAAACAACGCCAAGCTGACGGCGGCGCTGCTGGAGTCCACCGCCAACGTCAAGCAGTGGAAACAGCAGCTGGCGGCCTATCAGGAGGAAGCTGAGAGGCTCCACAAACGGGTGCGGAATCGAACGTGTTCCCTAGCCAGACAAAGCACCGATCGCAACATGCGTGTGTGAGGTCGATGTGCGTTGTACAGCATGTGTGTTTTGCGCCCCAGGTGACAGAGTTGGAGTGCGTAAGCGGCCAAACCACAGTGATCAAGTCTCAGAAGACAGAACTCAACGAAACAATAGAGGAGTTGGAGCAGGCGTTACAAGCCAAAGAGGAGGTGTGTGTGGCGCCTGTTTACCCACATGGATGTGTTTTGATTGTTTTTAATACTGTGTGTGTGTGTTTGTGTGTGTGTGTGTGTGTTCCAGGAATTGGAAAGTCTCAAAGCTGAGGTACAGAGGGCCAATGAGTTTCAATCCCAGAGAGATTCTCTCACACAGAGGCTACAGGTGAGCACAATTCTGTTTGAAATAAGAAAAAAGGAGATATTTCCTCTATCGGTCCACCGTTGGGAAATGTACTTTCACGCACATGCACAGCAACGGTGGAGTCTTATGCAAGCTCGGTACATTTGTGACGTGCTGTAGACATGAATGGCTGGACAGTGTCTGTGAAAGAACAGATACAGTGCCAGAAGTTCCATTGTATATTTTTGCTGCCCTCTACTGGATGATTCCCTAATCACACTGCAGTGCGGCTGTGCTCTAAAACCGCCTCCCATCGCATCAGGATTCTGTACAGCTCAGCTCGCCTGTTTACTGTATTGTAAGCAGACCTGTGGTTTCTCCCAGGAGACTGAGGAGAGGAACCAGGTGCTGGAGGCCCAGCTGAGCGACCTGGAGCAGCGCGTGGAGAGCGAGCAGACGGAGAGGGAGGCTTTCCGCAAGAGCCTGCGCTCCCTGCTGGAGCTGCTGGACACCAAGATCTTCGAGCTGACGGAGCTCCGTGACACACTGGCCAAGCTCATCGAGGGCAGCTAGAGTGCACAAAACACGCAAACACACACACACACACCTACAAACACTCTCATTCCTAGACACCATGGGCTGCCATCACTGCCACCAGCACCTTCTCGCCTTTGCACTTCACAATTCCACCACACACACTGCATGTTGCCATCAAGACAAAATGACTTGAATTCTCTCATTCGGACACTTTGGGTGTTTGTTTACACACAGCATTATGCATTGGCGCACACACACATACACACACACCACTCACTTTTCACCTTTACATGGGCAAACGTTTACGCCAGCCTTGCACAGAGGCTTTTTTTGGACGCCGTGCCTCCTGCTCTCTCCTTTCCTTTCTGTCTCTGGCGGCAGATGAACACATCGTGCGTTCACGTCACAAGACACGTCGAGCCGGCCACCGCTTCCACACAAACAAAAGACTCTGTCTCTTGCTACTTTCTGAGCTCTGGTGGCTTCGTTTTGGTCCCTGCAGCTCGGCAGGATGCCTGAAGGTCTCCAGAAGGTCAAATTTGTCCGTCTCATTCCAATCCAATCAACAAGCAATACAAAAACTGGGGCGTCCGAAGAGAAACTCTCTCCAGTGCCACTTTCAGGTAATCTGCAACCAGTTCAGCCCACCAGGCTCTCATTCAGCTGGGGTTATAATGCGCTTTTCCTTTATACACTTTTTCAAAAATTCGAAAGTCACAGGGCACCAATAGAAATGGAGCGGAGTGGCTTATCTCTCATTTGTGTTGCAACTTCAGTTGCAATGAATAAATTGTTAATTTATTACCAAGGTATCTGTTACCAAGGGTGACAGCGCCAACCAATTGCTTAACTTAGAATTTGTTTTTGCTTTACTTTTTTTTTTCTTATTTTCAATATGGCGGTGTTCATCTCCTTTTTTCTTGGTTTCGGTGATCCAATCGAGGTATTTCGCAAAGGTATCAAAGCTCTTGTGAGTGGTTATATTTTTGCCAAAGTGGTTTTTCCCCGTGAAGATGTAAATGTGCTGTTGCCTTTGGTACTCAGATGGCAGCAAACTGCGGTACGGTTCTTTGTGGAATTTACTATTGCCAAAACTTCAGCAATTATTTCAGTGATCATTTGTATGAGTGACATCACAATTTAAAGGGCTTGTCGTCAGTTTGGATACTTTGAGGTGTGAGTGAATGTCTTCAGCTGTGAATTTACCATGTGGTATTGATTCAATTGTACCATTGCAGCTTGAAAGAGAGGTGTTTGAATAACAATTCTATACATCATGTATGCCACATGCTTCAAACACAATTGTAATTTTGAGTTTGTAGTAAAACAAAAATAAAAGATGGTCATGTGTTGTGTCAGTCTTTCAAAGGCAATTGGCACTGTTTGTGCCCAATACACACCTTTCGTTGTGAAACCATTGGCCTGACACCAGTGCGGGTAAAATACGGGTCTCCTTATTCTTTTTCTTTTTTGACATAGTTCACAGTCTCACAGTAAGGAAAGGAAAATATGTGGAGCTAAGCAGTACCATACACCTTGAGTGGATGAAATGAATGTTTGTCCTGTATCCAAGCTGGGAAAATGTTCGTGTTGGTTACTAAATGAGAGGCTAATTGAAAAATTCAGACATGGAGAATTTGGTGATTTTATTTTGAAAGGAAAAATATAAACAAGTATAGAAAGCACAAAGGAATGCAGTGAAAGAAACTGAAAAGAAATCCGTAAAAATTAACTACATTTGTCGGGTATTCCTTTTAAAAACTCTTATTCTATCTGAAAATATGAAGTTTTCAATAAATACTTCAATACATTTAGGCATGCTGATACATTTATGATTTACATTTCATTACAGTATAATTCAGGTTTGTATTGCACTTGCGTTGCAAAAGGGGCATTTTGAAACAGTTGTGTGCATATAGTATTATTACAGATTAAAGGTCAACAAATGGTTACTTTAACTGTGTCAAAGAAAACCACAAGCGTTTGACTTTGAATATAAATACTCCAGAAATGGAACTATTAGATTGCAATGATGACTGGATGACTCATACGGAAAGTGTTAAGTTTGTCTACTATCAAACATTTGACACAATTCATATATAATAAGAGAATGAAACAAAAACACACACACACAAACTTTGTGGCAAATAGTAAACAAAAATTGAAAAGAAGGCCATGAAGAGACTCAAGCCACTCACGCAAAGAAGAACAGGCATTTCATGTAAAATAAATAATGAACATCACATGGGACTTCAATTCCTTATCTCTCGAATAGACTGTGGCTTGTGACCAACAGGAGGCAGCCAAAACTGCCAGACGGCGAGTCGCCCGACGCACAGGCTTCAGTACACTGCTCAGCAACCATGTCTTCCCTCTGGCTTGAACGCCCCTAAATGTGGGTGTTCAGGCTGGAAAGGGTGTAGAAGTATTGATTTAAGTTGCTTTTCAACAATTATTAGGATTTGGCTTGAGTTTGATTCATCTTCATTGTTCTAAATCTTCGATTTCCCTCATCCTGCAGCTCCACAGATGCTCGAGCTTCAAGTAGGCGTTTCACTGTGAGCAAAAAAACTATACACACAAACGCAGTGTGTGAATATGTATATGTACATATACATGTATATACATACACACACACACAGATATACGTGTTTGAGTCAAATGTGTATGTGTGTACATATGTATATGTACACACACACACATATATATATTCACACGCATTTGACAATTATATATACATTTGACATGTATATATCAGACAAATATGTATATATATGTATGATACATATATATACATACACACACACACATAAATACACACAAACACACACACACACACACAGTATATGTTCTTCTGTCAAAATACTGAGCTGGTCAGGGTCAGTGCGCTGGTCAGGGTCAGTGCGCCATCTTTAGAAGATGCGAAGTAGAGGTTGCACAAACCGAAAGATACTCAAGAATAATGTTGCAAATGCTTCAGCTTTTCAAAGGCAGACTGAGGAATATGCTGAGCTATTTAGGAATTATTCTAACTTGTGTCTCGTGCCAAAGAGCCAGTTCTGAAGTCGGTGGAGTCTACTCCCCTGAGCTCCCCAAGGAGGCTGCCCCCCAGTGGCAGCATACATGAACTCAAAGAGACAAAAAAAAAAAAAAAAAAAAAAAAAAAAAAAAAAATCATGGCAGTGTGCACCCAGTGGACAGTCGGGGTGCACGACAGGTTAATCTTAATTCTTCAGAGGACAACACAGCAGGAGGACAGGACTGTCTTCACTTTGGATCAGCTGACGAACAAGTAATGCAGACACACTATATCTCTATGCAGGTTAATTCAAATCTCATATTGACACCGCCCAGTGTTTTAGAAATAAGATGTGTTCAAGTTTACCATTTCATCATAGTGAAATACAGCTCCCAATAACATTGATGCCATACACTACTGTTCCCCAATGGATTTCAAGAAATCACCTAAGTTCCATGCGCCCCCTCAGCCTGCCAGTCCTTTTACATCTTCGTCTGACTTCATCATGTGTAGGCCAAATTTCCAGATGACACAATTTGTTACATAGCGTAGTTTTGTCAGATAAAGCGAACAAAAGTAAACAGTGGGTGTGGCCTCATGCTCCAACAATATCCTAACTCTCATATCAGTTGTGTATGTGTATAAGTATGTTGCGCAAATTCATTGGCTCTGTCAAACTCCATTGCTTGCGTACCAAACTAAAAATTGGATATCAACAATTATCTTATTCTGCATACAATTAGGCATTTTTCTGTGTACTGACATGTCAAGTACAAAGAGGTGCTGTAAGTACAAACGCTGCATTGCGGAACACGCCGTCAGTAAACAGGTGAGTCAAGTGTTTGTGGTGTAACCGCGTGTGTGGAATGTAAAATGACATATTGCAGCAGTACATCGGTGCTTGCGCTGCAAAAGCAAATGTGTAACGCATTTGGTGACAACAGCACGGACACACAAAAACACACGTTAGACCTGTTTTCCGACAATATAAAGCAAACAAACTTTTGTTCGAATTAAACCTCTTTCCCTTGGTTTGACTGCTGGTTTGGGCTCCCATGTCTCTGAAAATCGGAGCCAGTGAGACTCGTAGGTGAATGAATTAAAAAGCAACTAGTTCTCCCAGTCAGTGCATGGAAGGCCTTCATCCTCAGACTCAGATTCGGGTGAAGCCTCCTTGATTCTCCTCAGTGCCTCGTGAATGCTGCGGGTCAGAGCGTCAGCCGAATGAGGGAAGCTCTTGTGGCGTTGCTGGTCTGGCCGAGTTCGCACCTTCTTCAGCCTCACTCCTTGCCTGATCTGGGCCAAGATGTTGTTGCTGTCATCGTCAGGGTCCGGGGCGAGCACTCGCAGCTCCGCCTTTCTCAGGTGAAAACAGCCACGTTTCAAAGAGGCCAGCACCTCGTCCATGGGGGAGCTCGCTGCAAAGACCACAACATTCAGAGAACGGTCAGTCATCGAGGCCAGGAAATGGCGCAGGCTGGTTATAAACTAGTACCTGGTTAAGAACAGACTGTCCTACCACACCTGTCCAGATTAGATTATCCAGATACTAGAGATTTGAGAACAGCACTTTCCGGAACACCTTGTGTCAACGTGTGACTGCGATCTGGACGCTGTCCACACTGCAACTAGATCTCAGTAACTGGGCTGCCATGCTACTGAAACCTATCCTTCCTCCTTTGAGGACCATCATCATTCATTCATTTTGCTAGCTATAAGTTTACAGCTCACTGCCATTGGCTGATAGTCTCCATGCCGGAGTATGCTGAGGCAGTCCTTTGCCCAAAAATAAATCAATAATTACGACTTTTCAGGGAAAGTGGTTTCTTGGTAGATCGTATGTAAGATTTTAATATTTTAGTAGGTGTCTGATTTTTCTATATGACAGCATTTTTCGGGTAAGTTGATGATGTAGGGTAGAGACGAAGGAACAAGAGGAACAAGAACATTGAGTACAAGACGGCATTGTGCTGCAACCAAGCTGTTATTGTTGCTGTAGTGCACACACGTCGCACTCCACTTACAAATGTCTCTGAAACACACATTCACCATGAGTCTCTTCCTCACCTCTTCTCCACTGTGAGGAGTCTAGAGACGCAGTCTTCCTCAATTTCTTCCTCGCCGTCAACAACTGACTGCTGTCGAAGAAGCGAGGGCAGAAAGGAGCCAGCGGCAGCGGAGGGGACTCGGACTGGCATTTGTCACGCTGAACTGGGCTGCCGGGGGAGGACAGGCGCTCGCTCCCCTCGTGCTGCTGCTGCTGCTCCTCTGAGAGAGAGGGAAGCAGAGGAGTCGGCGGCGGCGGTGGTGGAGGAGGAGGAGGTGGGGGGGGAGGAGGAGGAGGAGGAGGGAGAGCGAGCG
>OMPJ01045774.1:4271-24899 GCA_900312935.1 Carapus acus | reverse complement strand
AACAAGGCTGGAACTCCATCCGGAGGCTGCTGGCACAATAAGGTACTTGCATGAACAATGTTCCATCCATCCATCCATCTTCTGCCGCTTATCCGGGGCCGGGTTGCGGGGGCAGCAGTCTCAGAAGGGAAGCCCAGACTTCCCTCTCCCCAGACACCTCCTCTAGCTCCTCTGGGAGGACCCTGAGGCGTTCCCAGGCCAGCTGGGAGACGTAGTCCCTCCAGCGCGTCCTGGGTCTTCCCCGCAGCCTCTTCCCAGTTGGACATGCCCGGAATATCTCCGATTTAGATGCCCGACCACCTCAGCTGGCTCCTCTTGATGTGGAGGAAAAGCGGCTCTACTCTGAGCTCCTCCCGGGTGGCAGAACTCCTCACCCTATCTCGGAGAGTGCGTCCCGCCACCCCACGGAGGAAACTCATTTCGGCCGCCTGTACCCGAGATCTTGTCAATATCTATATATATCTATCTTCAATATCAATATTTCACTCTAATCGGGTACAATGTAGAAAAAGTATGTTCAATAACTTGCTAAAATACACAGAAAGCTGCATTGAAACAACTACTCTAATCCCTAATTAATAAGATCAGAACTTAGCAGGGTGTGAACCACAATACTTACAGAAATGATTTTCTTGTTTCCAACTGGTAAAAAAAACAGGAGAGGGTGATGTGAAATTGTCACAATTTGCTGCAATTCGTGTCTTGTAGGAGATTTATCAATGGTGTGGCTCCCAGAGCAACCGCTTCGAGAAGCTGAAGGCAACGCAAGTTGCCAAGGGTATCCGTGATAATGAGCGTAGTGGGCGAGCCAGAGTCTATGTCTGTGATGAGGGAATGGAGAGAGAAAAAATACTGGAGGTAAGATTGTGAGAAATTAATACCACTATCTCAGAGCATTGGTGTTACAGTGAAAGATACCTTGTGGACAGCACAGTTGAATGCAAAGAGGGGACAATTCATGGAGTATCATTGTTATGTCGTTCACTGGATAATAAAGCCATGACTGGAGTTACAGCCATTCCCTGAGGTGCTCAGACTTTCTTTACCTCCTGTTTCTGCAATGTGAGTCTTCTGACGTCATTGTCATCCTATCCTAAGGTTTTGGGGCCCAGACCAGATCTGCCCATTGGTGCCTCTGATGACCTCAAAGCTGATGCCTCAAACAGGCAGAGGGCTAAACTGTACAAGGTAAGAAAGTGACGCATGTCCAAAGCTCCCAAATCTTCAAATACATGCCGTCATTGTGAAACTTTGTGGTAGTGGCATAACGGCGAATTTCATGCTTCATGAACTTTTGCTTTGTGTTCCATGTGTTACTTAATCACATGGTTGCTGATTATCAAGTGATAGTGTTTGATTCACAGGCATGTAGCATAACAACTAATGCTACACGTCTATAAATTGTTGAGATTGTTGACAGAGTGTTGAGATGTTGTGGCAATATTGCTCCTATTGAACCCAAACTCCAGGTTTCCAACGCCACTGGAGAAATGGCAATTGCCCTAGTTGCTGCAGAGAACCCATTCTCCCAGGGTGCGTTGGAATCTGGTGACTGCTTCATTCTGGATCATGGCTCTGATGGAAAGATCTTTGTCTGGAAGGGTGAGTACGGGGGATGAACCATCATTTCTGTGAGGCCTCAGTGGGACTTTGAATTGACTCCGGATTCATTTCTCTGATGCCTGTTTTTGATGATTTATTCAGTTATTCTTTCTTCCTCCTTTTCTTCTCCCAGGCAAAGATGCCAACATGGATGAGCGAAAAGCAGCCATGAAAGCAGCAGACGAGTTCATCAAGAAGATGGGATACCCAAAGCACACACAGGTGCAGATCCTGCCGGAAATGGGGGAGACACCACTTTTCAAGCAATTCTTCAAAAACTGGAGGGACAAAGATCAGACAGTAGGCATGGGTGTGGCCTACATCGCCAACAGTATTGCCAAAATCGAAAAGGTGCCCTTCGACGCCTCCACTCTTCATGATTCTGCTGCCATGGCAGCCCAGCACGGCATGGTGGATGATGGCTCTGGAGAGAAGCAGGTATGAGAATAGAGAGATGTCAAAATGGTCCATGTACAAAATGCAAATTGGAGCTTATTGTAAAGCACCTCTGTGGCAGATTTGGCGTATTGAGGGAGCAGACAAGGTTCTGGTGGATCCTTCCACGTATGGACAGTTTTATGGTGGAGATAGCTACATCATTCTATACAACTACCACCATGGAGGACGTCAGGGACACATCATTTACATGTGGCAAGTGCTTGTTTGCATTCACCCTCCTTAAATTGCAAAGGATCTGCAGTTGTATCGTATTTGTGATTGCAGCTGAGTGAATGAAGAAACATCCTTTTTCATTTAAAACATAAATTATGTTAATAATCCACTGGGTTCTTTAGGCAGGGGTCAGACTCCAGCCAGGATGAGATAGGAGCCTCGGCCATCCTCGGGGCTCAGCTGGATGAGGAACTTGGTGGCGGGCCTGTACAGGTAAAACACACAGCCAGCCACCTGGCTCTTTTGTGTGTGTGTATGTGTGTGTGACTGCATTTAACTGTGAGCCTAGAGCCATTTTTGATTTACTTCATTAACCGGTGTCTCTGCACCGTCTGGCTTACTCTGCGCTCTGTCTTCCCTCCTCTCATTGCTTCTTTTTCCTTGGTTTCCATACCGTCTCTTCAGGTTGTTGGTGCTCCTATAACCACTCAGGTATTCCTTCCTTTGCTCCTCATTTTCACCTTCATCCTCTGCCCACACGTTTCCCACTGCCTTTGAAATCTTTGACATGATTTTGATTTAATTTGTAACTGGAGGTGGCTAACTCACACTTGAACTTTAGTGTGTAGTGCTTTCAGAAGTTGCCATAAGCAGGTTTGGACACAGTTAAGGAAAAAGATATTTGCATCGTGATTGAACAGCGCATAGAACAACAGATCCGAGTAGGTCACTACACCAACACAGAGGATATCCTGGGATGAGCTGATAAAGATGTTGCAAATTCTTTCCAATTTTTTTCACTAGTCTTGAAATTCTCCTTAAAGGTCGTGTTTCTATAAAACTGTGCAGTTCTCCGATTAAACTAATTTACATGGCAGAGGCATGGAGGATGAAGTAACAACATTAACCTCACATTTCAATTTTTCATTGTGGTAAATTCATGCTTGATTCATGCGGCACTGCAGCATGCAATCATCAGTGTGTGCGTGTGGTTGTGTGTGTGATGAATCAGTTAGCTGCAATAGTGTTCAAACTGTGTGCAAGTATGGATACAGGCTTGCAGCAGATCTCCAGAACAGAGAGGGTTAACTCTAGGTACTGTATTTTGCAGACCATAAGGTGCACAGCATTAAGAGGCACAATATCAATGAATGGGCCTATTGTCATACGGAAGGCGCATAAGAAGGCGCATTAGAAAATATGTATGAAGCGAAACAAAACAGTCAAGTTACTCAATCTATATTTAAGTCATTCACAATATCTCAGAATGTTGTTCAGTTGTGACAAACCCTAAAAAAATCGCACATATTTCAAATCATTTGTCTTCCACAATCCATCAAATTCTGCATCTTCAATCTCATCATCTCTCAAGTCAATCTCATCAAATAACAGATTTAGCTGTTCAGAATGACTCCAGCTTTTGTGAGGGCTCAGACCACAATTAACACAGATACCATAGCAGGTACAGTATATCATTTTGAAGCACAGTACGTACAGGTATTACAAAAAAGTGGCAGAGGTAAGGTATTGGTTGCCAGTGATAGCGGACACCTTAAGTTAGTGTGAGTTTAGAACAATGTTGCATTCCAACATTCAATCATAATTGCATTCTGATATGGGTTTGAAATAGGGTTTACGTTCAAAACCCCAACTATGGCTTCACATCTAATTATAGTATGGTAAGATTGACTAGATGTTGGATGACGGTTGCTTGCCAGCACTACACAATTAGCCATCCAATGTTGTCTGACCTCGCAACCCATTTTCAACCAAGGACTTACATTAATATAATGCCCATGTCAGTTGGGAATGGTCAGATAATCAATCAAACAGAGCAGCTTTTACACTTGCCAACATGGCACTAAAACATTCTGACAGATTTCTGAGCGCGGTGTACTACATAAAATTAGTTTGAGGTCAGTAAGCACAACAAACATTCCTTCATATGGTGCAAGGAATCTTACGACACATTGCTAATATTTGAGGAAATTAAAGGATTTTAAGTGCGCCCTATAGTGTGAAAAATACAGTAGTTTGACTTATGTCTGCTTACAGACTCACAAACCCTGTCATGGTTGCCGTGGCAATCACTGAAGGAGTATAAAATTGTGTGATGAAACTGCAGAGCCAACCAATTTGCCTGTCCCTCTCAGGTCAGAGTGATTCAAGGTAAGGAGCCGGCCCATCTGATGAGCCTGTTTGGCGGGCAGCCCATGGTGGTGTACAAGGGAGGAACGTCCAGGGACGGAGGTCAGTCGTCTCCAGCGGAGACCCGACTCTTCCAGGTTCGCTCCAATCCGGCTGGACACACGAGAGCAGTAGAGGTAAGAGACCAAAACGTAGAAAGTCACAGTAGTGAGAATTTCAAGGTCTTCCACCTATTTTGAAGGCAATAACATTGAAGGACATAACAGTGTTCCTACTCAAGATAAACCAGATTCAAAAATTTGTAGTTTGAGTTCTTTCATGTAGTATATTGACCTTTAAACATAACTGGTACTCAATTCCTCATCTTACTCATGCCAGATGCTGTCTTTTAGTTGATCAAATTCTTTTTCATTGTTGAACCTTTATGAAATAGATGTGATTTGAAGCATGAAAAGCACTGGTGCCACATGATATTGTATGTTTTAACCTTCCCGGTGACCTCTGTTTGCACTACTCCTCACTCATATAGGTGGATGCTATGGCCTCCAACCTGAACTCTAATGATGCCTTTATCCTGGTGACACCTGGAGACACCTTCATGTGGGTGGGGCATGGTGCCAGCGATGCAGAAAAACAGGGTGCTCAGCATCTGTGTGACACCCTGGGTGTGTCGGCCTCTGAGCTTTCTGAGGGAGGAGAGAGTGGTGAGCAAAACTTGGAATGAATCAGTCTATTGGCGAAAAAAGGTTTTGGTTAACTGTATAGAATAATGGGACTGATGTCTGAGGTCTATGAGGGAAATTACCAGCAGGAAGGAAAAATTGGTTACAATTTACCGTGCTTCCACGTAGAATAAATTCATATGATTGAAGTTACCCGAAGTGACTCCTCTCTCTTCACAGGTGAGTTCTGGGATGCTCTGGGAGGACGGGCACCATACCGGACTTCCCACAGACTTAAAGACAAGATGGACGCTCACCCACCCAGGCTGTTTGCATGCTCTAATAAGACTGGAAACTTCGTAGTAAGTTTGACGAATCACACATTAGAGTGCCCACGCATACATGCTCACACACACATGCACATTCAATCAGAACCAGGTTCACAATTGCACCCAGACTACGTTGCAGCATTTACATTCAGTATCTTGCCACAGATTGAGGAGGTACCTGGGGAGATGACCCAAGATGACCTAGCCACTGATGATGTCATGATTCTGGACACTTGGGATCAGGTAAACACAGCCTTAATTACCTCTCCAAATTTAGCAAAATCAATTATGCATCATCTCTAACTATAAAATACATTGATTTCCTTCTTCAGGTGTTTGTTTGGATTGGCAACGAGGCCCAGGAGGAAGAGAAGACTGAAGCAATGACCTCTGGTATAAAATTATAGGAATATTATGGGCAGTTGCATTAGTTATTAGATGTTTGCAAATTTCTGTATTGTGATTTATTCTCTATGGAATCTTTCTCCTCCTCAGCGGTGCGTTACATTGAGACAGATCCCGCCAAGAGAGACAGCAGGACACCTATTGTGAAGATCAAGCAGGGCTTTGAACCTCCCACATTCACTGGCTGGTTCCTGGGCTGGGACAATGACTACTGGACCACTGATCCTCTGGAGCGGGCCATGGCTGAACTAGCCCTGTGAGCTTCTCAGCCCTCCTTTGCCCCTCTTTCTCTCCTATCAATGCTGACCTTTGATCTGCTTTTAAACTGCAAGCTCTGAGGTACAATCTAATGATTCTTGCTGCCAGTAGCGCGGATGTTCCGTCTTGTTGAGGTGCCTACAAAATGTGGTCTCTTTTTTTGTTCTTTTTCCACAAAAAAGTCACTTTAGGATCCCACTTAGAAGAATTTCACTCGTGAAAGATAGATAAGTTAGGATTGCACCAATACCCATTATGTGCACACACTCAAGACCTTTAATGGATACAAAGGATTCCTTGAATTTGCTTATGTTTTGCACTTGATTCACTCTGCTGCTTTGCTGTCATCACATTATTTGGATATTTTAATGGCAAGATCTTTCCACTTTTGCAAAAGTACACTTCAGTAAGACCACCTTTTTGAAATGGTACAAATTCACTGCCACAATCACACAAAAAACTTTGCAGAGCAATACAACAGATGCCTTACTACGAAAAATATGCCTCATGCTTCATACATTACACGAACTACACTATGATTTTACACATGTTGAACTGCACTTCAGTATCTTCTGAGGAGTAAGATTATCACTATCACAATTACCTTACAATCATTCTAGGCGCCCTGGATGTTGATCCTTGACAATCTAATGGATCATCATTCATGCAAATATCACATACCATTCAACAGAAAACAGGCCCAGTTCAGTGTTGGTTATTTTTGACAAACCTATGCAAAACTGCTCAAATGTTTTCATCCAAATTTTCAGTGAAGCCTTGAGAGGCCTTTCATTACTCTTAATAAAGTGTCACCCTCATAAATGGAATGTCCTTCAAAGTGGCTATCGGGGAATTTCCTCGAAGTAGACAGGACCTTTTAATTTGTTTATAATGCAGTTTTTGTTCGTCCTTTTGTTGTTTTTTTTTTTTTTTTTTTTTACTTATATCTTGCAGTTAAGATGCTTCTGTCATGACGTGTATTTATTTGACATTAACACCTGGAGACTGAACAGCATTGAGAGGAAACCAAATGCTCTGCTGGCTCTCAAAATAGTCCCATTCTCTGTAATGTTTGCCTTGCAAGATCCGCTATCATTTCAATTAAACAAGACAAAAACAAGTACGTGGATTTTTTGTGACTACATCCATGAACAGGAATTAAGAATTGGAAAATCCTAAATCCATCACTTCATCACCACATTTACATCAATTTACTGTACAATATTCCCCCTACAGGTAGCAGCACCACAACTTCTTTTATGTACAATTAACAAGAATTTAATATATTTTGACTTAGATTTGCTCTCTACACAAGGTTTGAAATATTAAAATTTCAAAAAAGTGATAACTGTAAAATAGAGTACAATACGCTGTACTGCATTAAGAGTTTGTGTTCAGAGTCATAAGAATGTAAATAATTGTAATGAAAGTAAAATTGAAGATGTTGACATCAAGTCTGAAACTAATGAATTCACATGGCTAAATACAGTCTACATATGATAGTGATGATTTACATATCAGACAGATGCATACTTTGTCCCCCAAGATGCATATCTGACTGTCAGGTTTGGGTTTGAGGGTTTGGTGTGTGTAAGCACCTCCAGGACATGTGCAGTTGTCACCGTTTCCAGACTGATGGCAGGAAGGCCAGAGCTTTCTGTGGAGAACCATTACAAAAACATCTGCTGAATGATGATTTCAGCTCTTTCTTTGAACAAATGTACACATTTGTGTGAATCCTGTCTTACCACCCTGGTGGGAATCCAAAATATTGATGATCTTGCGGACTGGTCCCATGGCGGCCTCCTTACAAACCAGTCGGATATCAGAGCCAGAGTAACCTTCGGTCCTCTAAAACACACACGCAGACAAACAAAAATCAAATCAAGATTGAGACACCAGCATTGTGACACATGTGCCTTGTTGTGAGAAATTGTTGCGTCTGTCAAACCATTGCCAGAGTGTCATAGTCCAGTTCAGTATGTAGCTTCACACCACCTGGTGAGCTAACAGGGGGCAGCCAGTGAGAGATCATTGCATGGCGTGCTGATGTGGAGGGTAGACCAACCAAAATTCTCTTTTGCAGCCGCCTCAACATAGCATGGTCCAACTCCCTGTGGGGATATTAAACACCCAGAAAAGCACTCCAGAGATCCGACAGAAAAAAAGTTGAACTTGTGTGTGTGCCTGTACCATGGCAGGTTAGATGCAGCTAGGACAAATACCACATCCTCTGATTCCACCAGCCCATCCATCTGAACCAGCAACTCCGCCTTCATTCGGCGACTTCCTTCATGATCTCCTCTGAAACACAAGCGTAGTTGGAAACTACGATGAACTATATGACTGATTAACAGATCAATAATAACTGCAGAGAATCTTAAAATTTGTCATACACACATCTACTGTATGTACATATGCACGTAATACACATATATATAGAGAGAGAGGGAAAGGGTGAGCGAGAGAGACAGGTGGAGAGAGAGAGAGAGACACAAGATTTTGAGCTTACCCTGCACTGACCCCTCTCTGGTTCATCAATGACTCCAATTCATCGAGGAAGATGGTGGATGGGGCATGGTACTTTGCCAACTGAAACAAAACCTGAAGGCACACACGCATAGCACATGATTTACAGAGACACTAACAGTTTGGTTTCTTCAAATGCACGTCCTTCCACTAAATGAAAAAAAACCCTACCCTGACCAGCTTCTCCGAATCTCCTCGCCATTTGCTCACTATGCTGGAGGCTGAGATGTTGAAGAAGGTGGTTTTGCACTCAGTGGCAACGGCTTTGGCTAGCAGCGTCTTACCAGTGCCTGTGTGCAGAAAATACATCAGATATAACTTCATGCAAAGTGAGAAAAAAGACTAATGTGAGTCTTCAGAGATGAGGCAAATAATATTGAGATGTCCTACAGTCCACACAAGAGCACAAGAGGATCTCTCCTGTCAATATGGTCTTGTCAAGTTGATTTATTTTGACGCCTTACCTGGGGGACCATAGAGCAGCAAACCCTTCCATGGAGACAGAATGCCTTCGAACAGCTGAGGGTACTACAGAAACAGACACATGTAAGGGAAAAGAGATTGGAATAAAGATTGGAATTTACTGTGAGTGTTTTGGATGACAGCATGGACACTACTGCGCACAGAAGATATTCAATAAATCAGCCCAAGAAATAAGACAGACATGTAAGTCAGAAATGTACATCTCTCTCTTATTGAGTCAGGGGGAGACTGAGACACAGTATCACTTGGCTTATTGCATCCATGGAAGGGAAGCATTGGTTTGTGAGCAGATGTCGTGCAGTGACAATATACAGCACACATTCCAAAATCATATAGTATGTGCATGATGTCCCTACATTTATGTATGTAAGTGCCTCACCATGCTGACCGCTGAGTGTTTTCATTCTAACAGATATGGAATTGGACGTGAAAATGTGCCCACTCCATCTGCCATGTGCATGCAGAGTTGTAGACAAAGGTGGTGCTGAATATCAGAATGCTGGGTAAAGAGCCAACCTTGATGGGATCAATGACTGCCTCTTTGACTAATCGCTTGGCATCTTCCAGGCCAATAATGTCCTCCCATCGCACATTAGGGCTGTGCAAATGGATGTCCTTCAGGGGCAGGAGAGCCCCGCACACACACACACACACACAGACATGCACAAACACAGACACAAACACACACAGACAGACAAAGTTGAGCCTATAATTACCACACTAAAGATTAATCACTAGAAGTCATTCTTCCTTGAACGAAGATCAACTCACATAAATCTAATGACAATGTTCAGTAAAGTGTCTGTGTGTTACCCTGCTGATGATTGTAGCCAGTTCTCTCATTTCATCATTGAAGCCAGAAAAACCACCAATGGGCTTCAACAGCCGTTCCTACAATACACAGCATTGCCAAAACAAAACAAAACATAGGACCAAGGGTAGCTCTAGCAGTATGGCAGCTATATATGTGGTTGATCATATTTGGGTCATTAAGAAATTGCTGGTTCACGTAAATTACCACATGGTGTGATTCGTCAGCTTTGTTAGAGTCTTGGATCACAAGTTTGCAGTCTGATAGCTGGGAGGAATAAAAGCACAACATATGGATTACATCAACAAGTGTATTTCATAGAGGAATGACCATGTGCAATTGTTGTTCAGTACCTTCCTGCTTATGCCACTGATGGCAGAGACTGTAAGGCCAAATTCAGTCCGTTCTGCAGGAACAGCCAAGTTGTTTTCCTGTATAACAAAGACATCAAAAAAGTGGCTTTGTTATGATTTAATCTCCTTCATTAAAATGCATTGCAATAAATCATTTTGATGCCTGAATATCTATTAGTTAAAGAAAGTTTTTAGAACAGTGTAATAGTAGTAACACAAAAGACTTCATCTTTTGCAAGACTGCATAGGTTATCATTACTTTTATGAAGTCACAGAACATCATTGTACACATTATGTGGAATATCTGAAACCTACACTGGAAGGTTTGCAATCTTTGCCAGTGGTTTTGTCATCAGTCTTTTTGATTCCACTTGAAGATGGCCTCCTTTGTATCGGGTTAATTTTAGGTAGGGGATTCACAATTGAGTAAGGAGTCCTAAGTAACAAAAAAACACAAAGTGAACACATGGTGCTGAAAAATAGCTGCTAGCAAGTCTAAAACAACATTAAAAATGGAGGCGCACAAAGAAGCTTAGTTGCCTTTTCTTTCCACAGCCTCTTCCATCTCTTCCTTCAGCTGGAGAGAATGAAAAATGAATTGAGTTAAAATGAATTTCGTCCCAGTTTGCAATTCAATTGTACACAAGTGCTCTAGAGGGAGCAATTAATCCAAAAAATACCTGGGCATTGCATCGTCTAATGTTAACAATTAGAACGGAATGGAACAGAATATCATTTTTGTCATTGTATCTCTTGAAATCAAACTATATAGTGACATTCAGTTAGTGCTAAAATACATAGAAACATACAAATCAGATTGTAAATATAGAATGAAAAACAGCTAAGATAACTCCCATTAAGGTTACATCAACTATGATGTGATGAGGTGAACTGCATACCTGGTTCTGGGATTCTCCTAATGAGTTTGGGAAGCTTTTCAAACTTAATGCGATGATAGCTCTCATACTCAAGTAGCACCATCTCTAGGTCAATATTATCACAGACTTCAAATTTTCGTATGACACCATTTGTTTCTTGGTCAAAAACTGATGCTGTCGACACATACCTGGAAAGTGAATACACATATAACTACACATACTGCACATTGGTAAAGGCTCTGCTCTTTTAGGATTAATATCTGAACATTTTCTTTCAATCGCACATAGACTAACCCTTGTGCCAGTAGGTGATGATAGATGAGAATGAGGAGACTTTTTCTCCTCATCTCAGTTCTCAGCTCTTCCTGTTAAGACAAAAAGCACAAAAACAGCTGAGACCAAGCAGCAAACAACCTTTATCAATTTCTAGAAAAATAAAAATGTATGCTGCAGTTTATTCACATTACAAACACATGCATGACTTAATATGCTATACCACATGCTCAAATGTGGACAAATACAACAGTAACCACGCAATGGGGAGAGATTGCAGAGTGATGGTGCGGCATGTACTGTTTGCATCTCGCAAAGTCCTCAGGAGAAAAATACTGGCAAAATCTACCAATAACAGTCAGTAGTTATAACTTAAAATCACGACCAAAAATTTAACATTTTCAGATTGATTTTCAAATTTCCTTTTTCAATTTACAAATGAACACAACTGTTTGAATGTTGATGTTTTTTTTAAGAGAACATGGTTAGGACAGTTTTTTTTTTTTTTTTTTTTTAACCATTAATCATATCGTGTGTTTGCTGAGGAAGTTCCTCTGTCATCCCGAATTGTTGAGTTAACAGTCACTTATCGGGGATCGATCTCTCGGGTGTTACTTCACAAAACTGCCGTTAGGTGGCGACAAGTCACCGAATAGTGGCACCGTTTTGTCTCCATGGCAACCATGGCACGCCGATTCTCTGGCTCACTAATACATAAAATATGTTAACTCTGTCATACCAATTAAAAGTAAAATACAGTGAAGTTAGAAAGCGCAGTCCTTGTGTGCATGTATGATACCGATTTTGTATCATTATGGTGAAATAACGTCACCACTGAACTAGAACTTGCCTTTCCTTAGCGTCAGTTGTAAATGTTCCACACGTACGCGTCAAACTACAGAACAGGCATTGTCAGAATACTCACAGCCTCTCGAACTTGATTAGCCACTTTCATAGATTGATACGAAAGTTCCATCATGGTTCTGAACGTAGAATGTGCTGGAAGGATCGTGATTGTAGAACGAGGGCACTGCTGCTGACGCAAGATATTACTCTTAAAAAGATGAGCACCGCTATGCTAATGGCGTCAGATCTCTTCTGTCCAAGAGGGGTTTATGATGAGCAAAGCGAGCACGTGCACTGGATTTTTAAAATGCCTGGTCGGTTAAGCGCAAGACTTTTGGAGATTACCCAACTCGTGTACGGCTAGCGCAGGATCCAGAACGACGTCAGCGCCCCACCTACGTACGGTCCCCCTCGGTAGGTGAAGCGCCACCTCCTGGCCGGAGTTAGTGACGACACCGCGGCGTGATGTCAACGGGGGCTAAATCTGTACCTGTTTTGCTGATAGGAGAGGCATTATTTCTGTGTCAAGTGAATCGGGTTTATTTATACATTCCAAAATGTATGATTGTGCCGAGTTGCACATGACGAGGACAACCCTCCGTAAACTTGTATCGTGTTTACCTAAATTATCTTAGCACCTCATGCTGAATACCACTGTCACGGTCTTGTAATCATTTTTGAATTAAAGAAATGTAAGGGGTAGATGCAAGTATCAGTGGATAGCAAAATGCACAAACACCTTTGGGCAGTATAGATGAGGAACAAGTAAAATAACTTCATAAAATGACTTTTAAGTTGTCATAGTAACTGCTTCTTCCTCATTCAATCCAGAGCCACCAAAAGAAATCACCCTCTAAAATGATAGACCAACTGTCATTACAGGATTGAGAATATTAAAGCAAGAGCTAAGATGTTCTATTTTTGCATTACAACATGGCGGTGAAGAAGAGAATGAAATATCACAAAATGAAATATGACAGCTCATTTAAGGAATATTAGAGACAAAAACTTCTAGTGAAAGGGTGAACACATATCCTAACCCTTTCCAAAGTGAAAGTTTCTGGTAATTATTGATGGATCGAAGACAGGCAAGTCTTGTGAACTTGGAATAGCCAGGGAGTACCTTCATTCAAGAAAATATTTTGGTACAGATGTATTGACTTTGACTGAAAGTGAACTGAAAGTGGCCTCAATCACAACTGTCCCCCCCAAGTACCAGTAAATTGATCTTTATTTTACAGTAGCAATGAGTTATATGATGCAATCCTAGTCAAAAACAGATGAAGGCTTTTCTTGTCACAGCATTGAATCAAGGAGGATTTTCACAAGGTTAGACTGTGAGTGAACCATTCCTGGCTTGGTCGTCACAGAAGTTGAACGTATGAAAAAACAGACAGTAGATAGTGTTTTAGTTTTTGTAGTGTAAAGTCTCCATTGCCAGGGGTGGAATGATTCAACCGAGGCTTGTTGTGCGTTATGATTCAGAAAAATTGCTCGAGTGGTACGTTACCTGTTACCTTACCCAGTATTTCTGTCAATTTGGCTTTGACAAATCTGGCATCAACACACGTACCGACAGTGATTCATGTCATTATAGTTTCTTCCTGAGCCTCAGAGCACTCCAGCCTCGTGGAGCAGGGTCCCTGCCTCCAGCAGCATGCCTTTCACATACACTCGCACTGTATAGAATAGGGTGAGGAAGTCCTGGGTGCTGAACAGTGTGTCTGCCAAAGCAAAGCCCAACGTGGAGGGGATGAAGCCACGGCCGTACTCTACCATCCACGTTCCTGCAGTCCACTGGACTGACGTGGCCTCTCCAATGCTATGTACAATCGTGTCGCCTGTGGAGCACAAACACATTTGACTTGCTGAGCTGAAATAAATAGAGGTGACTTCAACCAAGTCATGTGGGAAGTATCACCTGGGTAATATATTTCACTTTTGGTGCTTCCTTCCCTCCACTGCCTGAAGGTACCAGAGATGATGGTGTCAGAGATCTCTGCCCAGTAACGCCCTGACAGAAACCAGTTTCAGGGGAAGTTATTATTTTCAATGTAAAATTACCAGAAAAGGCGTTATCTCTGCATGCAGCACAACACATCTGAAGGTCTGCCAATTCTCAAGGTGATTTTCTGTGTCATGGTCACACTTTTAAACTTCTAAATACTCCCTCCTTACCTGAGTGTCCACCTGTGTCCACTGCAGTCCCAAAGAGCAGCACATACTCAGTGACAGATGCATGTAGGAGACACATGGAACCCATCCAGCCACCAGCATTTACAAATACCCACTTCAGGTCCTCATCAGGCAAGATGTGGCCAGGATACCTGTTTGAAAGAGACGCAACATAGGGGTTGGAGAAGATGGAAATCATATAACCTATGTTAACAATGTCTCTACACCCACCATATGAGCAACACAACACATATTATGGAATGAGAATTTCTTTGTGACCTCTAGGCTCACCTAAATTTTGCTAATAAACTGGAAAACACTTGGGTCATTGGTGCATTATCTATACCAGTGGTTCTCAAATGGGAGTACGTGTACCGCTGGGGGTACGTAAAGGTACTGCAGGGGGTACGTGAAGCTTTTCAAAATATCTTTAAAAAATCAGTAGGCTTTAGTTATTTATGTATATATTTAATTTTGTACCATTACAGAGACCAATATAAATTAGCAGCGTTTTGCATATTTCAGTTTTGACTGGTTTTATGCCTTCCTGGTGGTCACCGTCTTCTGTTTTTCTTTTTTGTTTCTACATGCAATGTTTGCAATATGGATGTATTTGTCAGGTTCACTGATATAATTTGTTTGGCTTTAATAAATCAGACAATGATTTTACAGCACTGTACCTCTTTCTTCTTCCAAAAAAAATGTTTTGCCCGTGTCAGGGGGTACTTGACTAAAAATATATTTTTAAGGGGGTACATCACTGAAAAAAGTCTGCTTTAAGAATTATGAAATGCTGAAACTAATGTCACAAACAGGAGTTTCACAGATACCAATTGCTGCTCATACATGACAGAGGGGAAACCACATCAGGAATGACTTTAAAAAAAGCTTCCATGACCAATTTCCTGGTTTTATGCTCAGACAACATCCCATTTTGTACCTCTGCAACCTGTTACAGATTTGCAAAATTTGGACTCAACGTGACAGCAGGAAAATTCACTATATGATATTGGATATCTACAGGAGAAAGCAGACACCGATCACAAAGAGCAGTGAGCTTTGAAAGAGCGATCCAATCTCCATTGCATAAAGCAGATCATTTTACCTCTTCCTTAGCTGCACCACCACTTTGGAAAAGGCCTGTTCATGGTCTTGTCCTGAGAGGAAGGTGAAGCTGAGTTTGAGGACATGTTGGAGCAGTCTTTCAATCCTATCTCAACCAGGTTTCCATATTAAGTCGCCTCACCTGCATACTGCTTGGCCAGTCTGGCAATGTCTTCCTTTTCGAACACGTATTCCTTTGTGGCCATCCAATGTCGCAGCAGTAGCACGCAAAGGACAGCGATGCCGGTGAATAACATTAACTTTAAAGTAGCTTTTAATATAGACATGTTTAAGACAGGCATGAAGACAGACAGTGTGACTGGTACTTGGGCTTGGACTACATGTGTTCAGAGGGAGGATCTATATGGGCAAGACTGGCGCGGCAGCTGATTTAGCGCTTCTTCCTGGTCAGGTGACCCCAGAGTCTGTGGATAAACCAATCATGACGTGGCGTGACCAGTAGGCGGGTTCTACAATGGTTGCCAGATCGTTGTAAAAATAACGTTTCATACAACCTCCCTTAAATCTTATTTTTACCGATATTAAACATATCATGAGTGACAATCAAAGGATGAAACTATCTGCAATGGCTATTGAAACCATTTTTGTAAGTGACCGTCTTTTTTCGGATTATTCTAAATGCGGTACAACCTGCCTTAATTCTGCTTTAAAAGTGTGTTCATGTAGTTCATCGAAAACAGGAAGTATACGGACGAATCTTGTTGACAGGTCACTTACGCCGCTATCAAAACTTGAAACTGAAATAGACGATCGGCACGGCGAAATCGACAAGAATATAGCATGAGCAAAAGCAGGGATGTCGCCTTTGACCCCAGAGGTACAGTGGCAAGTGTCGCTTTGGTACAAATTTGAAATGCTGGCTGGGCAGAATTTCGCTCATTCATTCCGGCAGGTAGATCTCTGACATTAGACAGTTGTCATTCGTTTTCAATAACACAACAAAGATTACAAATGTGTTTTACACAGTGTGTAGACAGACTCCTGTATCTATCTTATAAAGAGAGATCGATTGCAAACGTGAACGTCCAGTTTTGTCTCTTCAACGTCTTCAATAACCACAATAGGACGACAATGTCGAAGTAATCTCGGGTGATAACATACATGGCGATCTCACTATCTTGATCTGAATATATGAATAGTGATACACGTAAGATGAATAATGTTCGAATGTTGCTACTTTCTGCTCACAGTTCAATCCTAATCATCTGATCACTTAGGGACGCTAATCGATAGAATTCCAGGTAGTACACCTAATTGTCATTGTTGCCATTTCAATGATATTGGAAGGCTTCTCCACTTAGGGTAATCTAACAGGAATAAAAGTGAGGAAGACTTTCAGTTTCAATTCAGTTTGTTCCATGTTTTTGATGTTTGGAGTGGAGACCTGCATCCTTCCATGTGTTTTCTGTCCATGTCCTTAGAGCACCAACACCTGCGCTACAATCCCCTGAGGGACAGCTGGGTCCTTGTGTCAGCCCATCGCATGAAAAGGCCCTGGGCGGGCCAGGTGGAGAAACCAACTGAGGAACACGTGCTCAGATTTGACTTGAAGAACCCACTTTGTCCTGGCAATACTCGTGCAAATGGAGAGGTAATTTAATAACTTTACCCATCTCAAAAAGTCTCTGTCTTTTCAAGCATCACTGTGTCACAAATCTCAGAAAGAGGGGAGCGAGATACTGAATTTTTCTCTTTGATCCACTGCCAAACCTAACTCATCTTTCACTTTGGATAAAAGCATCTGACAGACAGACTTCAAACTACATACACAACAAATGAATCACGTCAGAGTTCTCCTTGTCTTGTGCTGCGGAGGGATTTTTATGCACTGTCATCACTTCAGTTGCGCAATAACAGCTGCAATTACACCACAGCAGAGGTCATTCCGTAAAACAACATTTATCCTGCAGTGTTTCTCGTCCTCTTGTCCCCTCCTCTCCTTTGCTCTTAATCTCTCTATATGGACTCTGCCTATACTTGTTTCTCTTGTCTTAAAGGTGAATCCTGACTACAGCAGTACTTTTGTGTTTGACAATGACTTCCCTGCTCTTCAGCCAGACGCTCCTGATCCCGGTGAGATTTCTCGAGTGTTCATTAAGAAAATGTCAATCAAACAGGCATAGATGTACTTATTCTTCAACACATCTTAAAGCATATTGGCAAAGTGACACTTCTCACTCACTTTTCATTGTTTTTAGGTCCAGATCAACATCCATTGTTCCAATCTAAGGCAGCTAGAGGTGTCTGGTAAGAACAAATGTGACACCTACTGAAATATTGCATTGTTTACATGAAATAAAGTCTGAAAACAAGGAATCTGGAATCCATCTTTCTGAGCAGACATGTTGTAAAGTCAAATGTGCACTGTGGGTGTAGGACCTGAATTCTGTGTTGAGGGCTACTGAGAGGGTTTTTCCTCCCACATAATGTAATTTTTGATTTATTACTGTGATCGTTTTGGATTGTGGACTGTAACATTTTTACATGGCATGTGGTTAGTCTGCGTTCAGCTTTGATGACTTGTTGTTGATGTATAATGAACTGCACACCCTATATCAACAGGTGTAATGCACACTACACTTTATTTAAACACCCCAACATGAGAACATTTCAGAGGAACAACATAAATGACGTAATGTGTTGGATTAAAGTGCCATGTAGAATCAGGATGGTATCGTTCTAATTTCATGCTGAAGAAACTGATTAAATTACCATCCAGGGGAGTGATGAGTGCAATCAAAATAATCACTCTCACTCAAGAGGTTCATTAACCACCACGATAGAGGCCATCATAATAACTGATTGATTGTTGTAATCAAAGTTCACCGCATCATGTGACAGACTCTCAAGGCAATTCGAGAAATACAAAAAACAAACAAACAAACAAAAAACAACAACAAAAAAGAATACTATTTAAAGCCAGCAGATGGCGACCTTGGTCAAAAAATAAGACCAATCTCTCTCGAGAGACACAGAACGGTATCTGCTCTGCTGTTTCACCTTATTATAATCCTTTCATTCTATTGGGGTGTTTCTCATGCTGTGATTTTAAGTAATTTGTGTTTCTGCAATGACAGCGGACTGAAACAAAACATTATGTTACACAAAAGGCCAGTAGAGTTTTTACTGCAAAGTGTCCTTTGGGAACTGTTTGTTTGGAGAATATGTGTATCCAAAATGAATTCCCACCACCCACTACATTTTATGATTTGAAGCCAGAGCCAATTTTATTTGCTCAAAATATAGCAATATTGGTTATTTCCTCAGCCAATTCACATTTATATTCTATATCCTCTTGTAATGAGAGAATTCCCTCTGATAAAGGTGGCCGTGCTTCATCGGGGCTTGTGGCACAGCGCCTTTTCTTCTACAAAGATATTGACAAATTCAGACTTTTGTTGGCAGTAATATTGATAGGCTGACAATAAAACACAAGGTTGATTTTACCCTTGTCGGCACTTACACATGGCAAGCGTTCATCTGTTGCTCAGCGGGGACTTGAGGATGTATTTGATGAGGCTATTTGGCTTCTGTGAGAGCAGATTGCTTGCTCTGATGCTTTTTCAAATTTTGTGATGAGAATCAATTTTTGGCACTTGGAAAGGAAAAACTCAGTTTTGTGCAGTGACGAATCAGGTTTAACTCATCTTCCAAGAGCACAGTGTGAGCTCTTTTATGTCTGTAGGATCTCAGAAATGGTCTCTTTTGTCCCACCTGAGTTCGAACTCAGCCACATTTTCTATTGCTGGATGGAGCACTGTGTAGCTACAAGAGCACATACATTTCCCAGCCAAAGCTCTGTTTGTCGCTTAAAGCAGCCTGTTTTTTCTTCTTCATTGGCCAGTTTTTAGTCCGCAACCACTTCATCTGGATTTCAGTGATGTGTAGAAAAAAATTGTGAAAATGTTGGCAGACCTTTAGGAAACCTGAAAGCCACAGAGCATCTTTCTGTTGAAGAGTTGAAAAGCTTTAGAGGGACAGTTTGCACCAATTCTTTTTTCTCCCCAGATGCGATTGGCCTCTACAGGCTAACCTGCAGTGGTGTGGTTAATTAATTCATGTTTGGGAACCATTTGAAAAAAATGATCAATGCACAAATTCGTGACTGTATCATTTCTGTTACGAGTACAACCGTATATCATTTTACTTGCAATCGCTGTGTGTCCCACAATTTTTTTGTATTTTCTTGTAGGCCTGTAGAACCACGTATCTTGGCATAATAAAGCCTGTCATGGTGTTTTAGTTGGAAACAACGGGCCTGTCCAAGAGACACAAGGCTGAGCAGGGGATGGCAGAGATGAGGATGGTGAGGCTTTCTTTTGGAGTAACCAGGTGGGGCAGGATTACAAATTAGATCATCAGAGGAACAGCTAAAGTGGTACAATTTGGGGAGAAGGTCGGAGAAGTAAGAAAGAAATGGTTTGGTCATGTGCAGAGAGGAGATAGTGGGTGTATTGGAAAAGGGATGTTGGAGGTGGAGCTGAGAGGTAGAGGGAAAAGACGGAGAGCATAAAAGAGGTCCATAGATAAAATGAGAGAGGACATGAGGGCGTTGGGGGTGCCAGTCTGTGATGCGAGGGAGGTGTGGATCGATCATTGGCTTTGATGAACTTAAAGGGAGCTATTGAAAGTGGAAGAAGGAGGAGAAGATGTTAAGTGTTTGACTAAAAGGGTGGAAAGTACATGACAAAAGTGATTTACTAATGTACCATTGGTAGTGTTATTATCATGCAAAAGTGTATATGGCACATCACAGAAGGTAAATCAGGTGTCCTCTGCTGATTTGTTTGATTGAGAGTCAATTCTAAATTTACCTTGAATTATGTAAGTATTACTTTCACTCATTTTTTCTATTTCTTTCATAAGATATAGATGCTGACTTTCCAGCAGTTATAAGTTGTTGATTTGCCCCTTTTATGTTTTTATTTATCCATTCTGTTAGGGCACTGCCACTGAATTAATTACATCTCTGTACTGTGCTGGCTTCAAGTTTTAGGTTGGGTGATATTGATTTTTAAAATTTGTTGTATGAGCTGAAATCTCACACACATATACACACACACACACATACACACACACACACACACACACACACACACACACACACACACACACACGCAACAAACAGAAAGCATGGCT
>OMPJ01045769.1:27747-37760 GCA_900312935.1 Carapus acus | reverse complement strand
ATGTTACTTATATAATACACGCTCAAGACAATCCAAGCTCATGTGACCATAACAGGCATTCAGCACCTGCAATTTCTTCCTGGCAATATTCACACACACACACACACACACACACACACACACACACACACACACACACACACACACAGAAACATTGTTCCAGAGTGACTCACCACCATCATTCTATCATAACATCCTCTGAAATTACCCAGGCATCCACTGCAAAACATCTGACAAATTCTTCGGCCTGCTGACGCTATCCTGGTGCGTCACTCACACAGTGCTTTACTGTTTGTCTACCACTGTGCAGCAGAGAAAACCAACCTGACTCCACGTCCAGCGAGTATTTATCGATGGCCAGGTTCATGGTCTGATAGGCTGTATTGCAGAAGTCCTCCAGGATCATGTAGACAGTAGACGTGACCTCACGTGGTACTGGTTTGCCAAACTTCATGCGGCTGTTGACCACGATGCTGCCGTTCCTGAAGTTGAGGATCTCCAGGTTCTCAAAGTTACTCAGGTTGGATTGGAGGTAGGGCACCAGCTGGAAGTAGTGGGGGGATTGATGAGATGTGAGGCTTTTTTTCCAACAAACGTTTTAATATGGTCAGAGGAGCAATAATAGAAGATGAGGACATGAGGAACTCACCAGTTCTAAGAAGCGTTGCTCTAAAGCTTTATACTCTGCAGAGCTCTTGTTGAAGAGGTCCTCAGAGAAGATCATGTTTGTTACTCTTAGGCTAAAGAAGACCATCAGAGCCCGTCCTGGGCTTGCAGGCATTGCAATGCTGGCCTGGTCTGTTCCAAAGGGAAACCCGGTGCTACCCTCTTCTGCCTGGTGAACCACATCATATCCGTAATGTATCACGTCGTAGGCCAAATCCAAATTTGTAGTCTGGGTCTGGGGGAAAAAAAACAGGCATTCATTTTGAACACTTACAGTATCTGCATGACATAGAGAGAAAACTAAATTTCCAATTTGTGTAATACAGTTACTGGACTTTACCTCCACAATGGCAATGTCTGGACGGCTCTCCACAAAAGGGCCAACATTGTCAACTTGGGTGAAAAGTGAGTCTCTATCTGCAGAGAGGACTGTAGGTTGAGACTCAGTGTCTGGTGGCTCTGGTACATCAATGTCCACTGGTAAGATCTCCTCCTCTGCAAGCTCTTCTTTCGAGATCCAGGGAATTTCTTGGGCCTCTTCATCCACAATAAGAACTTCAGGAGCAGTCTCTTGGCGCTCAACCTCAGCGATAGACACCTCCTCTTTTTCAAATGGTGCAGGGTAAGGCTGGACGATGTTGTCCTCAGGCGGCACTGGGTCTGAGTTGAGGTCTTCCTCTTTGTTTTCCTTGGTTGGGGACTGAATGGACTCAGATGGCATATTTGAAAACTCATTTGGAGCTGGTAACAGGTTGGACAGGTCTTCATTTTCAGGGGCATTTGTTGAGATCATTGGGGGGAACACTTCCTCCAGCTCGCCTGCCCCTGAGCCAAAAGTCCCCATGTCCACAGGGGGTGCGGGTACGGAGAGGCTCACTGGAAGCTCCTCAGGTGAAGGGTTTTCACGAGCAGTGATTCCCAGTGTGTTTTCCAGGCCATCATCCTGGTTGACTAGAAGAAGATGATGAGAAGGCAACATAGTCATATTCCACTCTGTTCACTGACTGAGGGAATTTATGTAACTTTGGCATCTGGAAAATAGGGTGCAGAGGCAGTAAGGAGTAAAAGGAGAAAACATATTGAAGTGGACGGGAGGGGTGGATGAAAAAACAGAGAGCGGAAAAAGAAAAGCTATAAACGGGTCAAGATGGCACGAAAGAGGACATGTTTGTCATTAGGATAAAAGACTCACCAGCCGCCTCAGGTGTCTCAAACTCTGTCTCCTGCTGGACAACAGTGGCTCTTTCTACTGCCGTCCCGGAGAGAAACTCCTCACCGCCTCCCTCAAGGACGGAGACCTCTGGCAAGTCATCACGGGCCTGCATTGAAAGAAAAAAACCCAACTGGTTTTGCGTTTATCAAACGCTACAGTATAAAAAATGACAGTGAATGTTTCTATTTTAAACTGAGGCGGTTTGCCAACTGCTTTGGTGGCACAGTAGCTTGCAGGCGTGCCTGATGAGGAGTTTTCCAAATTCCCCCAAATCCTTATAATGACTCAAATTAATCACTTAGGGAGTGGCAGAGCTATAAAGCGAAGGAGCAGACACACTTAGCAGAATTCCATATACCCTCAAAGGACACACTCCAGCTACACCAACGCACAAATAAAGAAGTGAAATGATCCCGACAGATTATAGGTGGTATTACTTGTCAAAATTCATAGGAATACGCTGTCCTTCCTCTTGATTCACAGCACTGCAGTGTATTCTGTGGCTTGCCTGAGAATAGGACTGGATTTTTATAGCTAGAGCCAAGCTAATCCTCAAAGCTCCAATTCATCCTCGCTGCTGAGCTCATCTCATACCTGCCGCGGTGAGGTCTGGATAACGTCACAGCTCAGTTACTGGATAATGTTGCAAAAATCTGATTCTGC
Organism: Carapus acus; assembly: GCA_900312935.1. Classification (NCBI taxonomy): domain Eukaryota; kingdom Metazoa; phylum Chordata; class Actinopteri; order Ophidiiformes; family Carapidae; genus Carapus; species Carapus acus. Next base: position 35,218 of record OMPJ01045769.1, on the reverse strand, counting down.
AGCCCACCAGAAAGAGGAATCGTCATTAGGATGACTGCTGTTGTGGAGGTGACCCCTGACTCACCTCAACTTCAGCGTCGACAGACTCTGGGGATTCAGACGCTGTGGAACCAACAAGAGAGAAATATTAACACAAACTGACGTACCAAATGTCAAATTATCCGGCCGGCCAGTGTTTACAGATTCCTCCACTTCGCTCGACCATGACTGAGTTACCTGCATCGACCACAAAGGTTCCCCCCGAGACCACCACTGACAGCAATCATGCTGACAGCATTGCCAAGAGGGGGTAAATATGTACAAATCTGGAGTTAATATCAGCTGCCTTGGGGCCAAGACTATTACTGCTTCAACACCAACGCTGAGATGAGGCCAAGCTATGCTTTTAAGTCCGCAGGCAGCCATGTGAGAGTGTTTAACACTCCTATCACATGTCCTAGCCCATAACTAATGCGAGCATCAGACAGCACCTCCAGAGTAACTGACTAACGCAATAACCTAATTACCGCCATTCCTTGCAGAACGTGACCAAGGACAGATCCCACAGACGGGGATGGTATAGTCATTATCGCATCCCAAACACTCTGCAGATCTCCGAGGAAGACAAAGCAGGAGGCAGCAAAAGGACGTATTGTTTAGGAGAAGCAGCGCATTGGATTGTAATTGTGGAGCGAGACAGAGGAAGGGAGAAGTACAGAAAGCAGGAGTTCCATTGCTACCACGGCGGTGAGGAAAGGCACGAGGGAGCGCCAGGCTCTGGTGTCAAATCTCCCTTTTTGGCCGAGCGAGCTGAACCGACCGTTTAATGACGAAGATTTAACTCTGACGCTGAATAAATATACAGTTCCTATAACAGATGAGTCTGTTATTTATTCATTAACATGGCCCACTTTTGAGCTGAAATTTCTTATAAATATGTCATACCACCCCTTGACAGAAACAGCATACAAATAAGAAACAGATGAGACCATTAAAAGGCTGGAATGGTTTCTCAAGTGATGTCCTCTGGTGTAATATCAGCATAAGAGCTGCAGCGCCTCTCCGTGATAGCACATTCGAACCCCGGTCATCGATTGTGCGTTCGGCTATCGCTGATCACGCACAAAATTATTTCATCCACAACAAAACGTGCACGTCGGGGCACGCAATCGACATCTCTGCAGCAATCTCACCGCTCTCCATCTCCTCTCGATGCAGGGCCTCATTGCCTAAGTCCCGGACCTCGCTGATGGAGTAGATGACGGTGGGAAGCACTTTGAGCTGGTGGTAGGAGTTCTCCACCAGGTTGGACTGCAGGGTTAGGAAGTCCAGCTGTTCGGCGCTGACCCCGGCCTCGTCCACCTGGACCGTAACTGCGTAGTCTGCCACCACACCTTCCAGCCTGGATAAAAAGCATATGGATTCTCCATGTGTTGGTTTGAAAATTGGTTGTAAAACATTTTTAGATCCTTGCTGGCTTGGAAGCAGCAGCTTGGATTCAGTTATAATGGCTTCCAGTAGTGACCAGCTTTTATGGAAACATTTCTCAGACCATTCCTGCTGCATCATGCATTTGGAAGCCTCTGTCCCGCAGAATATCCAAAGTGATGATTGCCATTGCCACATTTGTTCATTCGGACACTATATGGTATCCACATTGCGCAGTTATTGTCTTACCACCTTTGAAATCTCAGCTGGACCTCATGCAATTTCCCATATTTCAGTGAAAGTAGTTGTAAATGTATGGTAAATGTATGGAGGATGTTGAAAGGAGGCCATGGTTGGGTTTATAGAGGTATCGGATTCTTTCATGTTAAAATCTGCTCTAAATAAAACAATCCAAGTTGGCAAATCTAAAATCCTGCTACGTTCTTCTTCAGGGCCAACAGGAGGTCCGCGTTTGCTACTGATAAAACCGATCTCAGATGGATTGTTATGACAACCCCAAGGCACTTTCGCATATGTGCCCATGACCTCAGCCCTTGGACCGAATTACAAAGCACTGAGGAAGCAGCCTTGCTCAAGAGCACCGTGGCGGTTACAGTTGAGGTGGAGATAAACGCTGACGGTTCACTTTCTAAAAACAGGATGAAGACATTTCCCCAGCCGTTGTCGTCACAGTCTGAGTGATTTACGCCAGCGTGGAGCACAGACAGCAACGTATATGACAGAGGAGCCGAGTCAGCAGAGTGATCAATATCATCATAATAAACATGGAAACCTCAAAAGAAATTCCAGGCAGTGGAAAAAGCCATCTATCACCCTTCATTTGACTACTGTGAGCCCCCGCTCTGACCTAGTTAGCGGAGAGCTGGCTAACAGCTGAGCGCGTGGCTGCCTACAATTGGCCCCATTTAGAAGCTGATTCGTTTTTTTCCCCCCTCGTTAGTTACACACACAGGCGGGCACACACACACACACAGAGAGAGAGAGAGAGAGAGAGAATACAGTCACTCAAACCCTGCTGTGCGCTGTGATCTGCAATTAGCAAAAGACACACAAAGACACCCGTAAATGCACACGTGTATGAGTATGTGTGTACATAGTAGTCATCTGTGTGTCTCTTTGCTTTTCTGCTCTTCTTCTTTCAGTTCGTGTGTGCACATATCCACGAGTCATCCATCTCTCCTTCATCACACTCCCACAGGATGATTGATGGGGACTGGAATCCACTCATCATCTCTGTAGACCAGCGCCTGCTTGCTCACACATTCATATCCCACTTAACAGCTGAGCGACTAAGCTAAGACCATTAACACAGGTGGCCATTCACACACACAAACACACAGGTAAATAATGTGCGCAGAGCCTGAACAAGTGCACACTCACACACACAGGGAGTAGCTGATGACAATCTGTGGGCCTCAGGCATATGCTAACAAGCTCTAAAGGTGAGACTGTCAAACAGTTTTTGAGGACTCACCCTCTGATGTCCTTGTAAGACCTGAATGAGGTATCAAGGAGAGAAAATGTTAAACATTTACATGGAGTGGAGATCCCACTTTCATCGAGACTGGAGCAACACAAACCTGAAGTTCCGCACTTCAACACTCTTGAATCCAGGCAGGTCCTCCAGGGCGCCCTCTATCTGTAGGGACAAGTCACAGCATATCAAATACAATCCAGGGAATTTGTTCCCTTTTATAGCAGCAACTATAAACTTTCTGGATGAAATTTAACTGTGTTACAGTGCCAATAACAACTTTGTTGACATGTTTTGAAAAAAACTCAAATCTTCTGTACAATGGCCAAACCCCTTTGGTTCATATTACGAGTCCTCCAAGACCAACGTCTACAAACAGAACAATTCTGAAATCAATCATCTCCTAAAACAATAACAGTTTGGTTTTGCAGACTCATTGACTGAGTTTATGTGTTTCCTCGGAAACACGACATCCATAAAGGGATCCAGGGCCTAATCAGCATTTTCCTTTCGTTCTACTTCTTGATCCTTATTTACTACCTCAGCGTCTGCAGTCCCACAAGTACACGTCCTACACACAATATTTCCACTGTACAGTAAAGCCACTGGAGAGCTATAATCTCCTGGAGGCACGTGAGCCGGCTGGTGTGCGTGTGTTACTTGTGTATTCTGATGTGCAGGATCCTAGGCCTCATATTTGGATAGATCTCAACAGGGAATTGAAAAAAACAGGCCTGATTAAATGTAAATGTTTTACTTCAAGCACATACACATCCAAGGCTTGTGACGGGCAAGTGTGCATGTTACAACTTCCCTTTATGTGTAACGTTTATAGCCAAAAAAGTGTCAATCGCACAGTGCGCAGAATCTCTCAAGGCCCACACGTGTGTACATACTGTATGTCTATCTATCCCCCAGACACGTCATGTATTCAGCACATAGTTATTTAATAAAACAAAAACGCACATGCGCCAGCTGTGTTTTTTGAACCAATGCCGAACAGTGTGTGTTTAGCTACTGCTGCTGTTACAGTGCAGGTTACTAAAAATAACTGTTCATCCATCACAGGACATGAACTAGGGAGAGGGACGGAAGAGGGGAAGGCGGGACTGGACAGCACTGTTGGGAAATGGAACGACGACGCATTAACGGCAGCGAGGGTTGAGATGCACCTTTTCAGTAAGCTGCCTGCTGAGCGCTTGGTAGTGGACGCTGGTTGGGTCTGCGAGCGAGGAGCTGTATGTCTCTCTCATCAGGTGGATGCTCAGCTCTACCACCTGCTCTTGCACAGCCTGGGTGGCGGGGGGCACAGCAATGTCGTTGTCCTGCTGAGGAACCGTCAGATAGAGGAACTCAGAAATGGCACAGTGCAACAGAACACTGACAACCCCATGAAAGGTTTTGTGAAAACGGTCAAGGTCAGCGTAGAAAATAGAACTTCTTGAAAAAGTCAGTGAGGGAACCAGAGAAACTTCACAATTTGCTCTGCAAAATGCGTTCGTCCATACTGACAAATTTACAGGGGTCAGTTTTTGTTGGGTTTGCCCCAGACGGTTCTCTCAAATTCTGCTGGTGACATATAAAACGTGAATGGGATGTGGAAAATCGATGAAGTTCCTTAATAATGGTGCTAGTAGTGGGGCAGTAATTCAAATACCAGGGACTGGAAAACTGGTCCAGAAAACTTTATATATTTTACAAGTGTAAAAATGTCAAAAGCAGATACTAATATTAAAGTATTGAAGGAATGTGTGTTTGTGTACAGACTCACTGGACTTTCCTCCACTTCAGCATCGATGGCGCCGGCGTCGGCCTCTGTCGTCTGAGGTGTCGGAATGCTGTGCAAGAATGATGGAAAACTTTCGTCATTGACCCCCTGCAGTACTTGCTAAGTGAAGATAAAGGAAAACCCAGTGGTTGCGGATGGAAGTAAAGGAGAAGCCGACTGAAAATTAGAGCAGCCACAAATAAGTATGTAAAATGATGAATATGTTGCTCTGTCTGCTAATCACTCCTCAATAAAGTACTATTTAGGTGATTCTGTAGACCGCGTAGAGCATTAGACATTGCTCTATATGTTGGAAGATTGATCTACAATAAGCCAGATGACAGAAAAAACTAAACCAGGCCAAGTTTCACAACACAAATCTTAAACTGTTTGTAGTGGAATTACAAATAAATATTCTATTTGCAGATGTTGGATGAATAATAGGTCCCCATAAAATGATTCTGGTGGGGGAGAGACTGTCGCAGTGATAACGTAATATCAATAATCCAATACTTTTATGGGTGATAAATATGGTGATCCATTTGTTTTATGTACAGCTTGGTAGCTGTTCAAACTCAGTGTAAATACGCAGGCCGTGCTCCTCACAAGAATGCAGCACTTACAGGCCAAATTAGTCCCAGACTTCCCACATAAGGTTTGGGCTGCCAAACTGGCATCAGAGATGGTGTCCTGCACATGGATGCTGGACAAAAAATATGTGATTTGGATTTATTGCTAAGGAAAACATACTAGGCTGCATTAGTTCCATTTGGTTTTGTTTCTTTTTTTTTATTTTTTGTGTGTGTGATGGAGCAGTGCCCAGTGTGGCATTATGTATTCAGCATCTTGCTCAAGGACACTAAGATTTGCTCAAGGTGGAGCCTTGAATCTACCTTGATCCTTGATATTTGCATCCACACTCACTTGCTGTCCTAAGTTGTATCAGATTCTGGATACATTCCGTTCAGGGCCTAGTGGTGAGGTGGATTGTGATATTTCATAATAATCAAAAACGCAACACTTGTGAAACATGAATGTGCTCGTTCAATAAAAATGGCCGATTCAAGTCCCGGGTGACCATGAGTAAGAGGTGGCCCAACTGCCCAGGTCTCCTACAGCAGATAAATAAAGAGTGTTGTGCATTCACTCTTTCTTTCTTTCTAAAATGTGAGGAGTGGGACCTCGGGAGAAATACCTGCAAATATTCTGCCATGACTTGGTGGGCTCACTGCAGAAAATAAGGGAGGAAGTGAGGCAGACAAAATCCACGAGATGAAGTACAAATCATCAAAAACACAGACTGAGTAATGACAACTTAATTGACCAAAGCCAATGTGTAAAACAGTGTTTTACCTCTTGACGTCCTGCAGAGACACTCTCTGAGAAAGACCAAGAGATAAAATGTGTGACTTAATGCTCACATTGCGATTTGTCTGTTCATCAAACTTGAGTAAATTCACCAACCTTAAGAACTGCAGCTTGGTGTTCCTGTGATTGGCTGAAGTAGCTGCCGATATCCTTCGTTGAGACTGTGCCCTCCTGGCATTGGCTCATCCAGCTTTGATACTCGGCCTGTTCCGGGAGGCGGTCCCAGAAGATCTTGAAAGCCTCCCATATGGTCTCCTGGCAAACTACTCAGCAGAGAGAATGCATCCAGTTACACAGCCACGTACAGTAATAACCTCATCTGTATGTTTGGAAGGTGAGTGAGACCTGTCAGCGAGTGGGAAAAGTAATATGGAGAAATCTGTTGTTGGTGTAATCAGATCCTTTAAAAGGTAGACTTTGAGAAAAGGTTGGACGTGACCTAGAGTTCAACCCCTCTCCTCTGTTTTCGAGAGCGAGATTCCTGCCAGCACATTCATCCTAATGCAAAATAAGCCAACCCAAGCAGAACCATCTATGACCATGGAATCTTCATGAATATCTGCCCTCAAATAGCTCACATTGAAATCTTGAGATAACAAAGTAAGATAAGGTGGTTGTGAGACAGCGGGGGGCCGCACACACAGAGTGATGTATTGGGGCTCAAGGACACTTGAGCAGTGCTCAGAAGATGAACTGGCACTTCTCCAGCCATGCTTTCTACTTCCATGCTGGTTTCCAAGCCAGTATAGAGTCCAAACAGATCGCGCCACCTCAAACATCTCTACATGGAGGAATCAAACCCTTGTTTCCTGCTCATCAAAGTACGAACCAGGAGCTGGAAAAAAAATCATGTCAGGCTTGTGCCCAAAAGCCATGACAAAAGGGTGCCTGTGTATCAAGATCTGTCTTCCAAGTTTTGAGTTCAGTAAAAGTGATGGCACAACACAGATGAGCAAAGATGGACTGGGATGCTGCTGAGATTGGGGGGTCAGTGGGTGGGGTTGTAGAAACCTTAACATCGTTCTTAAAGTGGACCACATATTGAATTAATTACAAATCTCCCTTGGCCTGATAGCTACTGCCACGCAGATGGTGATTATTCCTCTTGGTGGCCCAGATGGATCCTCTAGTGGAAGTGTTGAAAATTTCTCTCACCAGTAATGCATTGAGGACAAAAGCCATGGCCATTAAGATCGCTTTAGACCAGGGATGTCCGATACTGGCTTTTTTGCCGATATCCGATATGCTGATATTGTCCAACTCTCAATTTACTGATACCGATAACAGCCGATACCGATATGTACGCCCGTAAACGCTTCAGGAGGGCATAGGCACTATTTCAGTGTAACATAAGCATTACATTGTTTTTATCGGTTTTTATTTTATCGGTTTTAAAGCAAACAAATCCGATACCACATTTTTATGCTAATATC
>OMPJ01045769.1:7228-21821 GCA_900312935.1 Carapus acus | reverse complement strand
ACTCGACCCAGGTGACTTGCCTGTGGGGCTGCCCCTTATGTCTGTATCTAGTCCAGCTAGAGTCTGGATTGGCGAGAGATACAGAGTAGGAGTTCCTGGTTCTGACATGACGCAGGGTGTATATGGGCGTGTGTTTCTCATTGTTTGTCTGCGAGGAGGAAAAAAAACAATACCATTAAATAGTCCAAAGCACGTACGGGAACACTGCACTTGAAGTGCACCTTGCGGCTGATCCCATGCACCACTAACCTCAGCGGGAGGCTCGAACTCTTGCTCGTTCTGTTCGTCCTCTGTTGTGAGCTCCGAGTACACATCCTCCTCTGGCAACCTCTCGTGCTCAAGTTGTGCATTTTCCCATGGCTCGTCATAGGGTCGCATTGGAGTGTTGCTCTCTCCATCTGGTGGTGTACAGTCCCGGTCTGTTCTCAGTTCAAAGTCGGTGCTCTCTGGAGAGGACGTAGGAGTTTGGATGTCCTCTGTGCCATTTGTGCAACCATTGTCGGGGTCAATTAAGTCATTTTCATCTATCAAGTTTGTAAAACAGTACATGTCCAGGTGGGAGCGCAACAAGGCCCCCTCCAATCCATTCAGGGGATCATGTCGAGTTAGCAGAATGACCGGGCTGTCCTGAAAAACTGAGGAACGAAACATATAAACAGATAATGCACTATAAAGAGACTGAAATAGAAAGATTAGTTTTGGCTCTTTTCACTGCAAATAATCTAAAGGTCACTTGTTTCTTCCCCATCTGCACAGACATGTGACATCGACAACCATGGGGTCTCACCGTGGTCTGTAGCTGTGTCCTTGCTGACGGACAGCATGTGTAGGTCCGCCTGCAAGGCAGCCGCCTCTGATTTTGACACAGAGAACTGAAGGACAGAGGCAGGCACAGGACCCTCACTGCCCATGTCAGACCACCAGGTTTGTATCTTCTGCGTCTCCCAAATGGAGTAAGAAGACAACTGTGTGCATTCCATGGTTACGGTCACGTCCACCTGTTCACCAGCGTCTGAGGGCGAGAGGGAACCATGATGGAATCATTCCCTTTGCCTGCTGCTTTTAGTTCACCAGAGGTTTCCGCCAATTTGTTTCAGACAGCGCATTAAAAGTGTTTACAGTGAGCCTGGTGATCACATTAGAGACGGGCCAGTAAGACGTACTCAGACAGGCGATGTTTTGTTTGCATGCAAACATGGCTGCTGGGACGATGCGAGAGTTTCAATAAATCCTGATTGCTGGTAATCGGATTTATTAATCTGACTTCGACAACAAACATGATTTAATGTTCTTCTTGCACTTCATTGGCTGCTGCTCATAGGACTTCATTGACAAAAAAAACAAAGTGGCTCAGAGTTCCAGAGACCTGAGTTGCTCTTTAATATTCACACTCAATGCCCTGATCAAATCTCACAGCGTTATCAGTTTAACAGCCCACATGAGGGATTTCATGGACATGAAGGTGGAACTATATTAAGGCAGTTAGCGTCTAATCCAGAAAACCAAACAGACACAGACACACAGACTTCCTGGCTAAAATAGAACACTAAGCTGTGTCTGTCTATCTAGTCCTATCGGGAGGGAAGGGAGGAAAGACTGAATGACCGATGCAGAAAGGTGAAGTGAGTGGAGATAATGGCCACAGTGATTAACTGACAAAGGTGACAATAAAGCCAACAAAGAGCTGAATATACTGTGTTGGAACTCAAATATGAATCGCACAGAAATGGCTCAGTTAACCAGAACACAAGAAAAGCACCAAAAAGGGCTTACCTGTCAATGGGATGCTGATTTCTTGGTTTGTAATCTGTTGAGTGAGACAAAACCTGTGTCACTTTGTGTTCTCTGTGTCGCACAATGTGTAAACCTGCATGTTGGACAGATTACCCTCATATCGCCGTTTGCCTTCCCAATGCAACGACCACAGTACAGCTCAGAAAAGGCCACAGCCATGGAGGGGTAGTTCTGAGACGGGAAGGACAACTGCAAAACACACCAAGATAGTGAGAATGCGCAACTCTTCACAATTTTTATATCAACTACTGAGAGGCTGTTTTTGCACATAATGAAAAAAACTGTATGTCAAAGTCTATTGTGAAAAATTCTGCGGTCGTACTAATGTCACACATAATACAGACATTTTATTCCATTGCAACAGGTCACACGTGGCACAGGGACATAACTTTTGCCCACCTCTGTATCTGGCATAACTAGCTGTTCGGAGTCGGTGTCCTGTGCGAGTTCGTTGTCTGTGACCGCATCCTCTTGGCTGTCGTGTGGGTAGAAATGATGTTGATTGGGTTCACTATCTTCCTCGTCGCTGGACACCACAACTACAACACATGTTAGACTTTGGTGAATCCATTTAAAATGCACACACACCGCCATTGAAGCTATAAAGAGTAGATGGGGGGCAGCGTTTTCAACAGTCAGGCTTCTAATTCAACCTGATGAAGCCTGATTCAACAATCAGGCTTCTCTCCTATGGAACCATCCTCAAGTTTTAATCCGGGAGGCGGACGCCCTCACTACTTTTAAGCAGCGTACTTTTTAGTTGGTAAAACTTATACTGTAGGTAGCTCTAGCTACAGTGTGCTGGGATTTCTCCCGGGGCACTGAGCTTTTCTCTCCTCTTCCTCTCCCTCACCTGCATGTTACTAATCTTGCTTCTTCCCGGGAGTTTTATGTCTTGTGCTTTATTAACACGCAGACAGCAGTTGGAACACAACCAGTAATGATAGACCGCCAGGCATCCAGGCGCTGCTCCTGATTGGCATGCTGAGCCTCTGTCTCTCTCACCAGTCAAGACAGATGGCCGCCCACCTGCAGCACTGGTCTGTCCGAGGTTTCCTCCCATCAAAGGGGAGTTTTTCCTTGCCGCTGTTGCTAATGGGGCAAATGTTGGGTCTCTGTGTGTTCACCTTGTAGAGTTTCAATGCCTTAATGTTGAGGAGATCTACCTGCTCCATCTTGAAAACGCCTTGAGATAACTTCTGCTACGACTTGGCGCTATACAAATAAAATTGAAATTAATTGAACTGATCCCCGTGTGTGCTCACTCACTTTAGTGTGAGTGTGATCGATAAACACTCAAACCAAACTCATGAGTAAAAACACACACAAACAAACACGCACACACTTTTTGCAGGAGATCAGAGGACTGCGGCAATCTTTGGCGACACATGTGGAACAGGCTAAATACTTGAAACACAAACGCTACTCTTAGTCCGGTGGGCGGCACTGCTCACCCACACGTGTCACAACAAATTTGAACCCGGGTGCTGCAGTGACACCAAAAAGATGTTGCATGAGTCAACTTTCAGAGAAGCAACAATGTACCCATTGTAGTGACTGCCACCATAAGGTGAGGTTCACTTCAACATCTGTTCTTAATCAACATTTAGCAGCAAAGGGCTGACTTGAGTGCATGGTTTCTTTAACCAAAAAAAAAATGATATGGGTATTAAGGGTATCCAAAGTGATCAGCAGGGTGAGACTCCCATGGATGCAAGGATATAGAAGAAAAAAGGACCATTAGATTTCCAGGTTCCATTACAAAGTTTGTGGCATATTCTAAAGATTCCTGTCATTATCAACACTTTTGCAGGGACTATAAACACCTCCTGTTTTGAGATAGGAATTAGACCGTTTGTGGTGTACTCACTGGTTCCAGAGACATAAGTCTCAATTAAGCTGTCCTTGCTGGAAGACAAACTACACCCCTGGTCTTCATCATCAGTAGTATCGACTTTGAGGCCAACGGTCAAGAGCTGAGGTTCTACTCCTTCGGTGATCTGGATAAATTCATGATCCCGACCTCCCGGCTCTCCATCTTTCAGGCGATTGTCCAGATGAAGGCACCCGCAGTTCTGCAGTCTGTAGCTCTCCGCATCCCCAGAGAGGTGAAGTACGCTTTCGCGACAGCCTCTGAAAGCATCTGTCCCGGCGGAGCGGGATGCCGCTTTGTCTCTCCTCCTCCTCTGCTGGGGCGGTGAAGACCACTGTGATATCCCCAAGAAACACAGACGAACATCTGAGACATATCCTGATGCAACACGCCCGTGAAAAATTTTATACTCTGTTTCATTCTTCACCAACCATAAATTCATCGATGCCATTTTCATCTCTGCAGGCAGGAGATGCTATGATGCGTTCAGCATGTTTACAGCTCAGTGATGAACCACGCTCTGCGGTTGGAGGACAATGGTGATCATCAGTCAACATAAGAAGAGGACACTACCAACATAAATGTAACATGCACATTAATGAGACTGCTTCAACAAACCGGAACTGAGAGAAATCTATCAGTAGACTAAGCAGGACGAGGACGAGCAGCATCTTCTGAGACACAAATTGGCGTACTCACTGGCTGCAGACGGACTGTTCCTTGAGCTTTCCGGGCCTGAACAAAGCTTGTCCTCAAAATCATGATCAATGCCAACGTTCTCAGCCTTTGCTCTCTCAGTTTCACCCACGGTGATCTGTTCAATCCCTTCATCACGACTCTCCACCTTTTCATCATCCTTACATCTATCTAGATGAAGGCGTCTTCTCGGGAGACCTCGTTCTGTAGAGACTTGTGGCACATATCCGCGAGGGCCTTGAGTTTTTTTTCGGTCGCTGCAGTGGGACGATTCCTCGTCTCGTGCTCTCCTCTGCTAGGGTGGAGAAGAACAAAGTGACAGGGTAGCGCGCTGAAAACACTTTCCATGCTGCCCGTTGCATTGTGGCAAAGGGGGACAAAGTCGAACGTTCCTTGAGGCGACAGTGGAGAAGAGGGATGGAGATGAATGTCGCAGCATTCCCAAAGGAACAGTGATGAGAAGTGCATTTATTCAGTGGTAAATAGGACAACGGGGGCTGAGTTGGCGCACTGCGCAGGCTAACTAACCAATCAGTAATAGCTAAATGACAAAAAACTCAACTGTACTTAATGGGTGTATCAAAAAGAAGTCACGCAGATGTTCAGCTTGTTTCACACTTAGGATAGTTAGAGGTTGTAATCTTAAGATTTACATTTTGAAAATATCTTGTCCAAAAAATAATCGACCAAAAAAAGGCATGGTGAAATACAACAGAATGCACTGGCAGATATGGTGAGGGATTCTTCGGCAGCACATTGGAATTGGACCAAAGAGAGGAAGGGGACACATCATGCCCCATTTGATGCCTGATGGTTCAACAGAGAAATCTATTTTGCCCGCTTTGTGCGAGATGGTTGTCAATTACCCAATTATGCCACTGCAAGGGCCTTATCATCGCCAAACAGAGGGTGATGACCCAGCCTTACATCAGCGTGGTACCTACCGAGCTTAAATCGTTGCATTTGTCCTCTCTGCCTTGTGGCGACACTCTCTGACCTTGGGCTTTGGTGCTGCGTTTATGGCTCACTTCTGACTTGCAGTCTGTATGATAAAGAAGTAAAAGCAATTGACTCTGACTCCTTTTTTACTTTGGTTTAATAATCTCTTGTTTTTCAACAGGGGCGCCTTTAACTAAAATTCCACCCATATCTAGTGAATGTACATAGTTTCAAGTACATGTACTGTATATGTAAATATACAGTATATCTGTGTTTAGATGATCTGATCGGAATGCTGGCACTGAGCCAATGAATAAAAAGAGAATGAGATCATTCAACTGAGTCAAAAGGAAAGCCAAGGAAAACGATGCATCAGTATGAAAGCCGGATGCGATGTTGGTGCACTCACTAGGCAGCCTTGCGGCCAAAATGTGGTCGATGACGGGAATCTCTACTTGTGCTATTGGTTTGTTGCCCCCTCTGACGGGAAATATCCCATCATTGGGGTTGCTCCCCTCTTCCTTGCCTCTGTGTTTATGAGGTGGAACTGAAGTCCGGCAGAGAGGAGTCCCTCTCTCTGGAGAGACGAGAGCTCCTTGGGTTTTATGAGTATCTTTCCCAGCCAGCCCCTTTTTCAAGTTCTGCTGGGATGTCACAGAATAGGCACGTTCAAAGGTGATTTCTGAGTCTGCAAACATCATTTTACGAATACAGCAGTGGAATGACGTGGTTCGCGACACACACCAAACTGTGCCGCAGTTGAGATGGTGAATTGGTGCTCTGGTCCTCTCTCCTCGCTGGGCAAAAATCACCAGAACCTGCATTCCAGCTCACCATCAAATCACAATCTGCGAGAGATGGAGGGAAACAATGAGCAACGCGGACTTTAGAGAGGCACTGAAGGACAGTGATTCCACTCTCTTCTGTGTCTTTTCAGAGAAATTAGGGAACTGTGTCAGTTGCTGTACATCTCACATTTTGCTCAGACTGAACCGAAGCACAATAACAGCCTTGACTGTGTGGAAAGATTTGGGTTATGAGTAAGTCATGGTAGCAAATATACTAGAATTGAACAGGCATGTAGCATGAGAAGACTATGATATAAAAGAGTGTATGATGTAGCATCTATGTGTATATTCCTCAAAGCTAACCCACCTACAACTTTTTCTCTATTGCCAATTCCTCTGCTCTCCTTGTCATCCATCTCCTCCACATTTCGGAACCTGGAGGAAGACATTCCAATTTTGAATGACCACAGCAAGCACCAGAAACGGGGTGATTTAGTTCACCTGACTGACATCACCATGGCCAATTTTAATGATAGACAATCTGGCACTGTTGACTGTAACAGCAACAGCATTTGTGTTATCATTGTTCCTTTGATGACATCACTGTTGCTGGATTTGGTAGATTTACAGATCAACACTGCTGAAAGCCACGTCAGTGTCTTTTTTCTATGCACTGGATTAATCCCAAGGGAAAGAATTCCTTGGCATCAGACCCACCCTTGGTTTTCAGAGAGCAAAGGCATAGACTAGTAGGCACATTATAAAATCATTATATCACCATGGGTGTGCTTGGAAATGGCAAATGTTTCAATACCTTTGACCAGACAGAGGGATGGACCTCTTGCCATTTTCAGTCGTGGCCTGTAATGCTGCAGAGACTTTGTCTCTACAAACCACAGGCTGCTCTCTCCACTGGCCGCTGTGAGTGCCTAGCTCCCCATTTCCCCGACTGTGTCTCAGCCTGTCTATGTAGGCCTTCCCCGCATCTGTCCTAAAGACATCTTGGAGGATCAAACAGGGATGGCTGCTATGGGATGACGGGGGTGGGACAGGGAGAGAGAGAGAGAGAGAGACAGAGAGAGAGAGACAGAGAGAGAGAGAGACAGACAGACAGAGAGAGAGAGACAGAGAAGGAGAGACAGACAGACAGACAGACAGAATTTAGTACACAGTGTGCAAACCAGTGCATTGTCAACATCTTGACAAAAGGTCTATTCTAAATGTTCCAAAAGAGTGTTTAGAAATCCAACCACCTTACTTAAAATTAGCTTGAATCGATTCTGCTAGACGTTTGATAGAAAAAGGTTAGTGCGCCATCTTGTGAATGGCAAAGAAACTGCAACATGTGATTGCAACATCTTATCAAAGTGATAACTTGGTGACATCTGTCACTAGACAGCTGGTCGTGTGCGAGCACTTCAACATACTGATGTCATGTCTTTGAGCAAGACATTGAACTTCTAACTACACCAAAGGCATCCAACTGAGGCAGCACAGTACTACTTGGAAGGGATGGATTTAGTGCAGGCATTGACTTTTCACCAGGGTATCACAAAAATAGATACAGTATCTCCATGCCCTTTGTTTGACTTTCACCTACAGCAACAGTATCCTTTTGGACACAAAGTGTCTTGAGATTCACCAGCTATTACATTTTTCATCACATCAAATTCAATATTGACAATGAAGTTGACATTCATACAGTAAATAATTCCCATTGCTATCCATTTGGAGTTACAGCATGCAATTAATTTACGCTCTAGCTTACTTGGCTATTCCATATTTAACCAAAGCTGCTTGATTGTCCTCAAATGATGTGAGTCCGTTTTTGCATGTTGAATCGCGGTATTTGGCCATGCAACATGCAAGCTTTGTCCAGGAAATCTGTGAAAAGCAGAAAAAACAAGAACATGAAATCAATACGCATCTCATAATACAATTCTGTAGTATATTTCTCTATCTTCCACCCTCTTACAGAAGAAATCATTCTGATTCTGGCTTTTTCCAGTTAC
The DNA here is from genome assembly GCA_900312935.1 of Carapus acus. Classification (NCBI taxonomy): domain Eukaryota; kingdom Metazoa; phylum Chordata; class Actinopteri; order Ophidiiformes; family Carapidae; genus Carapus; species Carapus acus. Next base: position 13,719 of record OMPJ01045769.1, on the reverse strand, counting down.
AGTGGCCGAGCAAAGATCCATTATGGTCAGCACGTAGAGTGTTTGAGCACAGGTCATTGTGCTTTACCCATTCAGGGATAACTTTATCTCACAAAACATACCGACTCTGAGGTTCATTAACGTGCGAGTCATGGAGCAGCTTTGAGTGAACATTAACTGCACTGCTCTGTGACATTGTGTCGTGCATACCGATTTGTCCTGGAAACCATCGATGGCCGAGGCTCTCCTCCGCTTCATCTTGGTGTGGGCATTTACGAGGCACAGACGGACCACTGAAATACACACAAATAGAACGTCAAGACTGGTAATGAACCAAGAGAACATTAGTGGGCATAACATTATGGGGTTAAAGTTCAAACTGCACCATAATCTGCACTAACCTGATCAATGTAATGCAATAAAAAAACATTGCAAACACTATTATTTAATCAAGAATACTTCAATCACCCATAGCTGCTCACATTATGCACCTGTGGAACCTTGCCAGTTCTTCCTGAGGTAATGGAAACTACTATCTGTAAAGCGCCTAGAGATAACTCCTGTTGTGATTTGGCGCTATACAAATTAAATTGTATTGTATTGTATTATTGTACTAGAGATGTCCGATAATATCGGCCCACCGATATTATCGGCCCGATATTGGCATACAGTAAAAATGTAATATCGGTATTGGATTTTTTTTTTGCTTTAAAACCGATAAAATCAAAACCAATAAAAATACAATAATGCTTGCGTTACACTGAAATGGTGCCTATGCGCTCCTGAAGCGTTTACCGGTGCATATATCGGTATCGGCTGTTATCGGTATCGGTAAATTGAGAGTTTGACAATATCGGCATATCGGATATCGGCAAAAAAGCCAATATCGGACATCCCTACCTCACACTGGATAACTCAACTCTTGAACAAAAAGTCTTCGACACAGGACGATCGACGACAAGAAGAATTCAAACTGCAGGCCCTAAGGACTACTTTTAGACTCCCTACCATTCCACCAAAAGGAAATTGTGTTCACAGCCCAGATCGCATGGTAAACATCATTATTATTTGATCAGGAAGACTGCTCTCAAACCCTGGCGCCCTCGACTAAAAACAAATAAGGCAATGGAGCCTACACACACGTGTGTGTGTGTGTGTGTGTGTGTGTGTGTGTGTGTGTGTGTGTAAACATGCATGCACACGAGTGTGTATGAATTAATGAAAGTAGGTAGGTAGGTACGTGTACACGCACACATATATCGTGTCTGTATATTCATCCCTTTCATTTTCACCTTTTCTAACCGTTAATTCTCTCACTATGGAGCCCTTGGAGATGCGTAATCTCAAACGAAAATTGCTTTAGGGGTTTCACAAAACTTGTTTGTCTACTGCCTTACCTCCATTTATATAGTTGAACAGGATCTACGACAATTATTCAAGGAACTGGCATTAGCGTCACAACGTGTTCCACTGGGGACATCCAGTGTAAATTCATAACGCGACAGCAACTGATGCCTACAGCATCAAAACATCTGAGGAAAATGTGCTTCGGCTTAGATGAAGCGGGAAACAATTTTAAACCCCGACAAAATTGTCCTGCTGTTATTCAATCTCTCTTTAGTCTTTGTCAACATTAAAAGATCGGACACGTAGACACATACTGCTAATGTTTCAGCAGCACTCAAGTGGCTCAATTGTCATTCAACCTATTGTTTATGGCGTCCCAGCAAAGGCTAACGTGCAGATAACGCCACATATTTTTGTAAAGTCACCAATACAGTCAGATGACACGTCTCCAATTTAAAATGGGCGGAAAATGCAGCAGAATAAACACAACTTCAATTGTCGAGTGCTAACAAACGAGCTACAGCATGCAATATCGGCTAGCGAAAGTTAGCAAGATCATAGCCTTACCTTAAGTGACGACCTCTCTTTGTCACTGAGATGCTTTTATTGATAAATTGTGCTGTTTTGCACCAACACCTGTCCAAAAGTGACACCTGTACATTGTGGCAGTCTGCTGCGTTCGACGCAGCTGCAAACTCATGTCACGCATTCACTTCCGCTGGCATCCCGGAAGCTTAACACATCATTCCTGGAAACGTCGTCCCTCCTCTTTTTCGAATGGGGTCGTGGCGCCGCCATCTTTGTTTACCTCTTGTTTACTTCATGGTTTTGCCCAAATAGACAATTTAAAAAAAACTGTCATCGAGAGAAGCGGGAAATACTCGAATTCGGAAATTATCTGCCTGTATTCCTTCGTGACCTTCGTAAAATTTTAAATGATTTTTGGATCTAATCTTTTTTCCCCATCTAATTAGTGATTATCTTTTTCACCAAACTGCTTACCAGTTCACTCCTTACAAGTAGAGATGATATTAGCATAAAAATGAAATATCGGTATCGGATTTTTTATTTTATTTTTTTTGCTTTAAAACCGATAAAATAAAAACCGATAAAAAAATGAAATAATGCTTGCGTTACACCGAAATAGTGCCTATGCGCTCCTGAAGCGTTTACCTGCGCACATATCGGTATCGGTTGTTACCGGTATCGGTAAATTAAGAGTTGGACAATATCGGGATATCGGATATCGGCAAAAAAGCCAATATCGGACATCCCTACTCACAAGCATTGCTTAACCCATTTCGATAGAACTTCTCATTATTTAAGAAAGCAAGCTGCCACCAAGTGCAACCCTAACACAGTTATTTAAGTGCCCTGTGAAATTACCCTGTACAAACAGGAAGCAGGTAAACAAAAAATTGATACAATACACAGATTCAACATCGAAGAGCTACCACTTAAGTCCATATAATAATTTATTCTTACATCTTGTGTTGCAATTTACAGGGCATTGTCCAATCTTAACCCTGAAGTTGACTGTATCGCTTTGAAGCCGAACATTTTCACCCTTCTCGTTTTAAGCAGTATGAAGCTGAGCAGGAGAGACACTGCACAATTCTTTTCACAATATCATTTACAACAGTTTCTCATCAAGCTCCATTTACATTTTCAACACACAAACACGAAATACTTTAAACTCAAGACTTTCAGCACAATGCAGACCACACAAATCTTATTCCACAATATTATATTATTCTGATAGAAAATGATATCACAGTCACACACAACAGGCCAGTGGAATGATATGAGCAATGTAGGTAAATGGAGGGAGATTGGTAGATTTCTTCAGTGTACACACCACGAGGTAACTTTAAACTTATACTTCAATGTAAACAAAACAGATTTTGCTGTTGTTTGCAAGTATATTTGTATACATCTGTGTATTTCCCCCACATTTAGGCCGAAAATCAATCTGAAGATATGGTAAATTAGAGATCCAAGTGTTATGTGTTAAATTTGTATCTCAAATGTCCCTAAATTATTTGCAAATTAATCCGGACCCAACAAATGCTGAGCCAATCACAGCAACTGGAAGGCATGTTTGACAGCTTTGAGAGTCAAGTGGGTAATTGACATATACATTTTCAAATATTTTGGATGTAAAAGTGACATAACAGCTTGACTCGTGCAAATATGCACTATCTATTGTGTTTCCCGCACTTTAAATGCAATGGTTTATTTATACACTAACATTTATGCATTACTGTTCTCTACTTGCATTGGTCACTCTTCCAAATACCGGTCAAGGGGATAATTCCTCGGTTTAATTTTTTGTCTAAATGTGGAAAAAAGTACACCTTATATAAAACAAACTCAATAAATAAAAGCCAAAAACTCTTCTATATTTCCACTTTCGCTGCAGACCAAAGGATTTCCAGGCGTGCGGTTCTATGATTATTATGCATTCAATTGATCCATGTAGGAACTGCATGTAAATTTTGTTGGGCATTTTGTTACTTCTATGGACAGTAATCCATAATCCTGCCTTGGCGATGCCAATCGTTAATATGCTCTGGGATGAGGTTCTCACTTAACATTTCCTCACAACGAACACAAACATCTCTGGACATAATTTCACTGAAATAATTTAAGTGAGTGGACACAACTTAGTCCATCCTGATTTTCTGATTGGTCATCCTATAGATGATGCTGTCATAGCCAGGATCCATGTTCCAGAGGTTGTAAGCGATGGCGATAACGGCGAGGGCCAAAGCGATCATCAGCCAAAGAACGATATTGAAGATTACAGCATAGTGGACATTGTACTTGTAGGCCAGGTTGTAAGGTGTGTCCAGTTTACTCTGTAATGAGAAATTACATCTGAAATACTGTATTTATATATCCTTTAAGAATTAGCAGTCTTGCAGGCATAATACTAACAGATATTACATAATAATTTATATTGAATAAAAGAAAAGAGACAAACCAGGAATAAATAAATGACAAAGTATTGGTTCAATACAAAATTGACAAAAAAAATTCAAACGTGAGTGAGTGTCACGACTTACAATCTGCTTGGACTCCAGAATGGAACGGGACTTTCGAGTCAAAGGGGCCTCAAAATTTTTCACAGTTACAACCTCCACCACAGCTCCATTGCCATAGAGACCATATACTGCCTCCCCAAACTACAACACAAAGCAAACGCACAACATCATACAATCAGTCATTCAGGCCACAATATTTGCTCAAGGGTAAAATCGGCTATAGCTGCATTTGCTCTAGATTTCTAAGATACTGTTTGGCATCAGCTAACTCAAATAATGTATCTAAGAGAATGTCAGAGTGCTTCCAGAAGCTACATTCTGGTGGACAAGTGATAGACGAGATGAAACACCGAGTACAGGGGGTCGTGAACCCACAACTCTGGAGTCACAAGCTGTCCCTTCATCCCTCAACTATAACTTCCTGTGGCTTTAGTAATTAATGATGGGAATTCCATGAAAAAAATTCTTTAATGTCATTTGGTTAGTTTCTTAAGTACTATTCAAATTTGAAGATGATGGGGATCTTGTAAGATTAAAACACGACTTGTTTAATGTCATGTAGCTCAAATTATGTGTCATCACAGCCAATGTGCAACATCCAAATATGTATACATGGTGCTGAATGTATATTGTGGTTAACTCAAAAAGGAAATGTTAATATGCAGGAGGCCCTTACATACAGTATATGGTGGAATGCTGGATATACTGCCTGTCGATGTTGGGTTCAGTGTTTGTTTGAGTTCTTTTGTGTGTTTATGTGTATAGACGTAAATAGAAAACGTAAATAGTAAAACTGTCAACACAGCCCCTCCATGGACTACAGACAATTTAGATATATCACTGAGTTAATATTTGTGATCACACTAAGACATGCGTCGATCTTGTTACCTTCTGCAGGGCTGAGGCGAGTATGGCAGTGGCATCACGGTAACGGTCAGAATCCTGGCCGTAGACCCGGCTCAGCTCCTCCAGACCGGATAGCTCAAGGGAGTAAAGGTCAGGGGAGTGGTCCTTTGCCAGATGCCTGTGCCTGTGAAGCTATAAATAGAACAGACAATGCAGACATCTTGTACTAACTGAGACACCCGTGAACTCTTTGGAGAGTAGCGGTAAGACAACTTACGAGAGCTGCGATGTCGTGCAGCACTTGAACCTCAGACAGGAAAAGTAAGTCAGCCTAAGAAGCAACACAAAGAAAACGTCTTTTTGACGCCATGGAATAAGCCAGCTATGGCAGCAGGATTTCCATGCCCTCTAAAACTAATGTCTATATAACACAGATGAGTCGCTCAATACAAATATTCTCAAAAAGTATTCTCATGTGTGTGAGACATTAAAAAAGCTGTTATTGTCTGACAAAGATCAACAACATAAGATCGACTTGCGATGGCATGCTCTGACCTCTGCATTACGGCTGAGAGAGGTGGGACGGAGAGAAGAAAGAACCGAGCCATCCTGAGACAGTCGGGCCCGGATTTGCTGCAACGTCACTGGCAGGTCCTCAAACACTGCATTTGCCTTGCCCAGCATGTACAGCCTCTGGAATTGAGAACATTCCCTGTTAACCAGAAAAACTGTAAACAAGCACTTGCAGCACAAAGATTGTTTTCATCTCTGCTTTCCGTTACCTCTTCGCTGGGTGCAAGCTGCAACACTACTGGGGTGTCCTCAGTAAACAGAGAGTGTACTGTCTCTGCCACACTATCCAAAGTGAATGGTACCGGCTGCAAAAAGAAGATAAAAATCAGGTTGTTACAATGAAATAACGTTCCACATCCACTATCAAAAGATTGGTAATGCTGCGAAAAAGAAAGACGAGACAAAAACATGTTTCCTCTGTAGTATGTCTCAAGCCCTGACATCTTCTCTAACTCACATTCTCCAGGGGATAGGTGGTCACATTTTGAGGCAGGTCCAGGCTCTCAGTCCCTCTGACCACAACCAACACATTGGCTCGTGGACGCTGGAACAACGGGCCAGATTGGAGGCCAGGCCAAGCCAGATCCTGCAGAAACACACTTTTTTATTGCTTGTCTCTAGGGTAAAGCGTTCACTGCAACAGCTAATTTAGACTCTCCACATCGCAAAGGCCTCCCAAGGTGGGAGTGGAGGGGGGGG
>OMPJ01045767.1:17325-30185 GCA_900312935.1 Carapus acus | reverse complement strand
GAAGAGTGGCGGCATTGGTTGGAGGGTGCTGAACATCCTGTGCTTGTTTGGACCGATCATAAGAACTTGTCATATCTCCAGTCTGCAAAACGTCTTAATCCCACACAATCTCGTTGGTCCCTGTTTTTCTCTCGCTTCAACCTTTCCATTTCTTATCGTCCAGGGTCCAAAAACATCAAGCCAGATGCTCTGTCCCGCCAATTCTCCCCCGATGAGGAGAAACGGGAATCAGCCACAATTCTACTCCCCAGTTGCACCATCGGAACAGTTGTTGCACAAGCGCAATTAAGGGAAGCAGACCCCAGGCCACTTCCTCATAACACCATCTACGCCCGGTCTTCTGTTCGTCCCAGATTGATACAATGGTTCCATTCCACAAAGTTCTCTTGTCACCCTGGTATTAGTCGCACCACAGCTCTCATCACCCGCAAGTTCTGGTGGCCATCGCTACACAAAGATGTACGGGGATATGTTCTAGCCTGTTCTGTCTGTGCCAGAAACAAGTCCTGCAATCGGCCCCCAGCTGGTTTGCTTCAACCCCTTGCCATACCCAAACGCCCCTGGTCTCATATAGCCATAGACTTTGTGACTGGATTACCCACTTCTCAAGGTATGACCAGGATACTCACTATAATTGACCGTTTTTCCAAGGCATGTCATCTAATCTCTCTCAGGAAACTGCCTTCAGCTCTCCAAACAGCCCAACTCCTGGTCAAACATGTCGTCCGTCTCCATGGAATTCTCCTTGAGATCCTGTCGGACCGTGGGCCCCAGTTCGTTTCTCAGGTATGGAGGCATTTCTGTTCTGCCCTTGATGCCAAGGTCTGTCTTACCTCTGGTTACCACCCACAGTCTAATGGTCAGACCGAATGTCTGAACCAGGAACTCGAAGCCACCCTCCGTTGCCTGACCTCCACAAACCCCTCTGACTGGAATCGGTACCTACCATGGTTTGAGTATGCACATGTTTCGCATGTTTCATCTGCAACCGGCTTATCCCCGTTTGAGGTCTCTCTGGGTTATCAACCACCACTCTTCCGATGGGTTGAGAGAGACATCTCTGTCACCTCTGTTCAGCACTACATCCGCCGGTGCAAACAGGTCTGGACCAACACTGTTGCAGCCCTCCATCGTATTGCGTAGCAGAACAAGAGGAATGCTGACGGGAAACGCATCCCTGCTCCTCAGTACTCCCCTGGCCAGCAGGTGTGGCTGTCCTCCAAGGATGTCCCATTGAAATCCATGTCTAGGAAACTTTCCCCACGGTTTATTGGTCCATACGAAGTCCAGTCAGTCATCATTTCCACTGCTGTCCGTCTGCGTTTGCCCCCAAACCTCCGGATTCATCCCACGTTCCATGTTTCTCGGATCAAGCCAGTCCGTGCTGCTGCACTGTGCCCCCCTTCTGTGCCCCTCCTCCTGCCCGGGCGATTGACAGGCATCCGGCTTACAGCGTACGCCGGATTGTGGCCTCCCGTCGGCGAGGTCAGGGGTGCCAGTATCTTATTGACTGGGAGGGATATGGGCCGGAAGATTGTTCCTGGGTGCCTCATTTGGACATCAGACTTCGAGGCTCTGCAGTCACCTGGGCCACCGGGCGGTGACCTTTGAGGGGGGTTGGTGTCAGGGCAGGGGTGTTTTTAGCTGGTTTTCACCTATAGGTTCCACCAGAGGGCATCCACGGGACCATACCTTGATGAGGCCTGATCATTTGCAGGTGCACGACACACCTGCACTCATCGCTCTTTCCACTGGATAAAGGAGCCAGTTGCCAGCAGTGCAGCGCCTGAGCGTTATCCAAGCGGTAACACAAAGGCTACTTCCGAGCAACTTCGTGTGTCTGTCTGAGCTATTTGAAATTATCCTCTCTCTTGTATCCCCAGGCTTTCCCAGTGACTCCAGCACGTTCCAAGTTCCCAGCCCTGCCAACTGTTTTTTCCCATTCTGCTCAGGATCGCACCTTCCCTAACAAGGCTGCTCCTCGTACTCCAGGCGGACTACCTACCAGGACCACAATATCCATAATTGCATACTGGAATAAAACATCGTATCACTCTCTCTTTCCTGAGAGTTTCTCTGCATGTGGGTCCTGCATCTACCCAAAACCATGACACCTTTAACCATTAAGAAACCTTGGGGAGACCAGGCTGCAGGTTGGCGGCCATCTGCCTTGACCGAATTGGTTGGAAGAGAGAGGGAAAGAGACAGAGGCAAAGACGTGCATAAAAATGCACAGCAGTGGATGCACAGCATGCCCATTAGGAGCAGGACCCAGTTGTTTGGTGTTCCGTCATCATAGGTTGCAGGGACGTGTGGTCAGTGTAGGTAGGTGAGGCAGAGTCTCACTTGTCATCATGACTGATAATGATAACAGTAATAATAATGATAATAATAATAATAATAATAATAATAATAATAATAATAATAATAATAAACCAAAACACAAAATTTATATTGATATTTGTCTACTGATCTTCATGTATGACTAATTTTGAACATTTTTATAGTGAAAATCGCTGATTTCCTGACAGGACATACAGTGTGTAAATTCCCCTGTATTTCATCCGGAATGTTCTGTTCGAATGCAAGGGTGAAATGCGAGGTGCGGCAGCAACGAGCCTCACTTCACCTCTGAATGCCCAATTCTTCACAGACTAGGTTGTTTGGTGCGTGCCGGTTGCCAAATCTCTTCGTGTTGCAATAAAACATTTGCAGATACGTTTATATACCTTGACTTTCCACATTCTGGCTAATGTCTTCAACCATTAAAGTGTAATGTTTGTAAGTGACACATTTAGTTTTGCTGATAGGACATAAAACCGCAGTGAAAAGGCACAGGGTGAGGCAGACAGTACTCTGCCGCCCCGAAGGTGACGTACGTGAGCCTACAGGTTCTTGTTGCTGCTGCTGTTCTCCACAAAGGCCAGGCGAGTCAAGTTCACACTGATGCTGGTTGTTAATGTCTGTGTTTTGCTCCATCTGCTGTGTGTGCTGCGCTGCTGTGTGTGATTTACGCGGACCTCACATGAACGTGCACAACTTTCATCTTCTGATCCGTGGATCAGGGCCGGTTCATTCCGTGGAGGATGATCCGAACGGCTCACAGATCGCTCATGACCTGTTTCACCACTAAGCAGCCAATCGAAAAGGCTACCCTTTTGGGCTTATATACAGTGATACCTCAGCATACGAAATTAATTCGTTCCAGAGTAGCCTTCGTACAATGATTCTTCTGTATTTTGAATCAAGTTTTAGATGTAGAATAGCTCATTCGTGCCAAGCCCTCAGAAAAAAAAACACTTTAAATTTGAAAAAAAAGGTAAAACTAGAATGATATTTGGTCAGATAAACCTTTGATACCTGTAAATTAAGTGGAAATTAGCGCGCCAAAACGAACTCGCCGAATGATGCCGGCAGGTACACAGTGCGAGAGATGCGGACCAATAGCAGAGCAGGATCTTATAGAGGCGACACGCATCAGAGGAGACAACCAATGGGAGAGCAGGATCTTGTGCCGCGTTCGAGGCTACACGTAACTGGTAGCTTTCAAGTGTGAGATTCACGAGTCACGACTTCAAACTGCTCCAGACACCACCATCTGCTGTTTGTTCTTCATTTTTGAGTCCAAAAAATACCCTGCGTGACGTTGAATGCGGAAGTTGGAGTACTTGAGTGCAATCGAGTTCAAAGTCGTGAGTTCATGGGTTTGGCTGTATCCCGCTCACTTCTAACTGGAAAATTACGAGTTACGAGTAGCCTTGAATGCGGCATCATGGAGTATACAGTCGAACACAAGTGAAGCGGCATGCTAATATTAAAATTTTGCGACCTCGTTTCGTTTCGCGTCGTGAGTCATTTCTCGTATTATGGGTCAGAAAATTCTTTGAATGCCGTTTTGTAAAATGATTTTTTTGTATGGTGGGGCTTTCGTATCTCTGGGTTCCGCTGTATTTGTAAATTAGACTCTAAAGGAGTTTATGCCTCATCAACCATGAGCCACACCACACATCACTGATTGGCACACGACACAAAGACTCCGGGAATTAGTAAAGCCGAATTTGTAATATGCATTAATGAGAGATGGAAGAGAGGTGGGGAAGAGAGAAAGAGAAGTGAGAGACAGAGGAGAGAAAAGCTGTGTGCATCAGGAGAAATCCCCTAGCAGTCTCATTTTAGCAGCATAGCTTGGTCTAACAATAAGCTTTCTCAAACAGTAAAGTTTTTGGCCTACTCATAAAAGTTGTGAGGGTGTCTGCCCCTAGAATGAAATTGGAAGATGATTCCACAGGAAAGGAGCGTGATTGTTGAAGGCCCTACCTCTCATTCTACTCTGAAAGATTCTCTGAATCACAAGTAACCCCACGTTTTCGTATCGTAGACTTCTGGTTGGATGATAAGGCATCATAAGCTCTTTAGAATCTTGTGTTACCACTTGAAGTAATCGGAGTGCAGGAGAGTTGAAAAATAGAATGCAAGCAGGGTGGCATGGGTGAAGGAGAGAGTCAGGAGTGATCTGTGACAAGCAGGTAGCAGCTACGCTGAAAGGGAAGGTAAAAGGAAAGGGAAGATGGTAGTGAGACCTACCATGATGTATGGTGTAAAAACAGTGGCTCTGTCTAAGAGATTGGAGGCTGAGCTGGAGGAGATGAGGATGCCGAGGTTTTCCTTTGGAGTAACCAGGAGGATTAGAAATAAGCACATCAGGCACAACTAGGGTCGAGAGATTTGGGGAGAGCATCAGAGAGGCAAGATTGAGATGGTTTGGCCATGTGCAGCGGAGAGATAGGGGATGTATTGGTTAGAGGATGTTGGCAAATGAGCTGCCAGGTAGGAGGAAAGGAGTATCAATAATAATACATTACAATTTGATTTGTATAGCGCCAAATCATAACAGGAGTTATCTCAAGGCACTTTACAGGATGGAGCAGGTAGTGCTCCTCAGCATGTAAACAGTCAGGGGCTGTGTGGATGGACACACAGACACCCAACACATCCCCCATTAGCGACAGTGGTCAGGAGAAACCTCCCCTCAAGAGTGGAAACCTCGGGATGGCCAGGCTACAGGTGGGCGGTCAATTGCCCTGACCGGTTGGGTCAGGGCAGAGAAGATTTATAGATGTAGTTAAGAAAGACATGAAGGCAGTGAGTGCTTGGTGGATGATTGGGGGGACAGAGGTAAGTGGAGACGGATGTTCTGCCTTAGGGGAGCAGTCGAGGGGAGCAGCTGGATAGTGCAGTGGTTAAGTCCACCGACTGTGACTGTGAGACACGGAAGAAGAGGAGGCTGACAGTTGGGATGTCCACTGCAATGCATTAGGAGAGGGGTCTGACTCTGACTCTCATCAAAGAATCTTTGCAACACCACTTGCAGTGGGAGTATTCATAGTTTCTCTACAGATTAAAAAGCTGGTTGACCATAGACCACAGCATGAGGACAAGTACAGCCCTGCACAGGACATCGCCTGAAAAACAGCATGAGGGATTTCTGCAGTTCAATGTGATCATCACTAGATATGTTAAGAAGACAGCCCTGGTGACAGAAGAAATGTGCTTAAGAATCACATCAATTCTTCAACTGGATTGAGTATTTGGCCCCTGCACAACATTCTCACAGCTTTACCGTCTGCACCACAGTCACTCGACTCGACCCATCCACCATTTCAGGCCCATGGTCATTCAGCCGTGCCCCCCAACAGCCTTGAATGATTACACAATTACCCTCTCTCCAACATACCCGTTGGGCATCCAATCCCTCACATTGTGGTTGGATTTGTGAGGTGGTGACGGCTGAACCTCTTTCAGTCAAACATCTCCAAGACCTGAGAGATGGTGGCTTATCTGTGTCCCGTTACTATCTAAGCATCAGTGTGTCTGGGACTACAAGTTGTACAATCAGCAGGGGGTGGAAGGGGCAACAAAAATGCAATTCACATGTAGATATCACACTTGATGCTATATATACACAGTTATTTGTTTAGTCTCCCTCACTAAAGGTAGCCACTGTGCATCATCCTTTTCAAACAAAGACAGCCTCTATGTACATTTCAAGTCTCTCAAATCAGTGGAAGCCCTGAGTATGGGTACACCACCGGGACGACTGAAAGCATCGGAATAATTCACGACTGCAACAACTACAGGGGTGATGCATGGCTTCAAGTCTTGAAACACTTGGACCCAACATTTTCCCCATCAGCAAGCACTTGCCAACGGTGGCAAGAAAAAACCTTTTAATCGAAAGAACCTTGGGCAGACCGGGCTGGAGGTGGGCAGCCATCTACCTTGACCAGTTGGGTTGAGAGAGAGAGAGGGAGAGAGATAGACAGCGACAACCATAAAGATGAACAGCAGTAGATGTACAGCATGCCAATCAGAAGCCAGATATTTAGTGGTTCATCATCAATGGTTGTGTTCCAGCTGTGGTCTGCGGGTTAATAAATAACAAGTGAGATTATTAACAAATTAATAACAAGTCACAAAGACTTAGGTGAAGAAGCTGAATTAGAAACATACATTAACGACATACGTAATGCAGTTGAGGAGACAGGAGGAGCAGAGTGAGGGAGAGGGGAGGCACATTGTATCAGAAGTAACGCCCCGGCAATTGTAGCAGCCTTGCTTGATCCAACTACAGACCCTCTCCAAAAAATTTGAATACCATGGAAAATCTTATTTATTTCAACAATTCCAGACATAAAGTAAAACTTTCATAGATTATGAATTCAGGGCCCACAAATTTTAAATAATTTCAAGTGCTTAATTGTTAATTTTCACATAATTTTGGCTTCCAGCTCATGAAACCCATGAAAACAGGAATGCAAAAAATTGCAATACTGTGAGGAAATAACCATTTATTTCTCAGTTTTTGCAAGTAAATAAGGAATGGCTCGACCCTAGGGACCCTACAGTTGTTCGCAATCTCCTACATGCATTTGAGTGAAGTGGTTTTTGAAGCTGTGACTGCCACCTCATTCCACTCTTTCTGGATCTCTGCCAGACTCTTTCGTCTTCTCTTTTTGATTATCCTCTGAAGCCCTTTTTTGCTGGTGCATGTTCTCCTGACACATTTTGCCCCTCTACTAGCCGTTCAATTGATATGCTTAGACACAGCCCTCTGTGAACAGCCAGCCTCCTTAGCTATGAACTTTTGTGGCTTACCCATCCTATGAAGCAGAGTTTTCCAACCTTTTTTCAGCCGTGTCACATTTAGACATTGAAAATAGTTCCACAGCACACCATGATATATTTTAATTTTCAGCCGCCCAAAAGTGATCGACGGGTGGAGAGGGTCCCAGCGGCAATATTTTCTGCTGACCAAAAGTTGTTGGCAGGGGGGCAAGAGTGCACGTGACTACCTTGGCCACGGCACACTTGGACACGTTCCGCAGAACACTGGTTGGGAAACACTGCTATGAAGGGTAAGTCGTCAAAGTGTGCAGTCTCCCCAATATTGAACCGAACTGAGACAATTGAACCAAACTGAAGGAATTTAATGACACCTGCAAAAACCTGCGACAGGTTTGCGACCTCTCCAGGGTGTATTCCCTGCCTCTCGCCCAAAGAGTGCTGGGATAGGCTCCACCGGCACCCCGTAACACCAATGGGTAAAAAGCGGTTATGAAAATCAATGAATGAATAGGTAAACCTGTGCAGGTACTTTGAGATTGTAGATTATTAGTGTGTGATACTCAGTTTAAAACTTTCATGCCCTGTCACATTTGGGCAGATGTCTTCATAGTATTCTATTTTTTGGAATTCCTGTTTTCATGGATTTTAGAAGCTGGAGGCCCAATTGATGCCAAAATCAATAAAAAATACTTTGAATTGTTTCCATTGTGTATCCAGAGTCAAGTTTTACTTTTTGAATGGAATTATGAAAATAAAGGAGCTTTTCCATATTTAAATTTTTTGGAAAGGGTCTGGATAATCTTTACAAAGGGGAAAGTCTTTCCTCTACTCATAAAAGAATTGAGGGTGTCCCACCCCGGACTGAAACTGGAAGATGGTTCCACAGGAGAGGATCCTGACAGTTGAAGGCTCTAACAGATTCTAGAAATCAAACGTAAACCCTGCGCTCTGGGTTTGCAGAGTTCTGGTTGGATGATAAGGCACCATGAGCTCTTTAAGATATGATAGTACCTCATCATTAAGCCTTGTGGGTGAGGAGAGTGCCTGGAGTTTGCTAACACCCCTGAATCAAGAGAGGGTTTCTGAAGATGATTCAAGATTCTAGATTCAAAGCTTTTATTGTCATATGCACAGTATAGAAACAAGTTTCACGGTGCAATGAAATTCTTACTTTGCCACCCTGCATGACAGAAAGAAGTACTGATAAATAAATGAAAAATATCTGTGCAATCTAAGGAGGAAAATATATTCAGAAAGATAGGAAATTATGCACAGAGAACGACTGTAAGAAAATGCTTAATCAGAGTTTGAAAATGAATTGGCCAATTGTCCAAGGGGACAACACCAGAGAAAAGACAATTTTAATGCCCCTCATCAATGGATTAATGAATTGATATACTACCTACCTACCCAATTTGTTTGCATCTCGTACTGCAAAAATATGCAACACCTTGTGGTAGCTGTGTCATATTTCAGCCTTTCTTGAAATGCGGTGGGAGGAAGCTAAATTGTTCATGTGAGATGTGCATCTCCCCATCTTTACCAACCTGCTATCTTCCAAGTCATATACAACCTGGTTGATGATATCTTTGGGGCTCAGAAAACGCTGGACATCCTCCAACACTTTCTTCCTGATAGAGATACAGATACAAAAATCACATCATCGGATACTGAAACTTGCATTGAAATCCAAGAGGAAAAAATTACAGTAAAGCATTTTCCATCACGATTGAAAACCATTTTCAATAGTATGAATTTTTCATTGCCCACAAATCCATTGTGTTCCTCTTTTCATCCTACCAGGCATCACAATTTCCATAAATTTGTATTTTGTGTTGTTCCTGCTGACTTTCATTCCTCTACTGTCAGTTGTGTGCGGGGCCACCCCGCCTTACACACAGAACACTCGTTGTGTGAAGTACCTGATGTTGCACTTTAGGGTTTTTATACAGTCATTGCAAATATTGTGCAATTATGTACAAATGTAGGGCAGTTACTCATGTCATAGTGTTGCTGTGATGAGTTGTTTGCAAGCCATGCTATCTGTAATGTGTTAACTAAGTTATGTTTGACACAAATCTATTTCTTTCAACTTAATCATTCAATCAGCATTGAAATTACTTACATTTAAAGAACATCTGTTTAAATTTTTTTGCTTGAATTTTTTGAGGAAGACATCTGACACTGACATTTGTTACTGTTAATTGATCACCAACGAGTTCTTTTTATCAAAGGCTATTTTATTGACTAGGCATTTTGTCATGTACTGACTAACACTACTAACTACTGACACCACTGAATAATAATTTGAGAAGGGGGGGTCAAACTGATATACATCCTGCATATGTTGAAGGGTGGTGGACTCCTCAGAAAGTACAGATTGCTGCATTCTCTTTAAACTCCTGTGCACGTTTTGCATGTCTAGTCCAGTTTGTTGTCTGGTGCAATCAAAGGTATTAATGGAAGTGTATCCCCACGAACCTTAATCCCCACGATCAGAACTGGTCTTGGATTTTGCCTTGACCTGCCAAAGTCAGTGACCAGCTTTTTAATTTTTCAGGTGTTGTGTGCCTGCCTGCCTGCCTGCCCGCCTGCCTGCTGGTCCGACCGCATACGGCCAACGCCGGTTGCAGTTTTCACCTCTTTCTGAACGCTCTCTGATGTCCACTTTACTTTGATTACCGGTGACTGGAGAAGACGCTGTATTCCTTGGCTACCATTGATGACATTGTATTCATCAACATATCTACATACAAGTAGTACCTATGGTAAAGATATCTATGGTCATTCTAACGTTCGTCACTGACATTTAGTTTTAGTAGTCTTATCTTTATACATGTTAGTCAATTCATATCAATTTGCAGCCAGCTTATCTTTCAACTATTATCTATATATTTTTTACTCCTTTTCTGTGATTTCACCAATTTCATCTGGTAATGTGTTTTTGACACTGACGCCATCGACGTAAACAAGAAAAAAATGTAGGTCGAGTATGACGTAACTCGTGAACTCCCTTTATTGATAACTGTCTTAACTCTGTCTGGCAAAAGCAGTTGTCTTCAAATAAAGAGGTTTGCGGGTAGAGGTGTGCGATACTATATATTTTGGTATTGATTCTACACAAAGTAAATACGGGGACATTATCGCCGATACGATACTAATATTCTTTAAATGCATCATCAAACTTCTTACCTCCAAGTGGTTTTGTTGTGTTTCATTATGATTATTTTGTTAAAGCATTTAAAAATGTTGACATAAACATAAACAACAGAGCACCAAAAATAAAAAAAACTTGACTAAACAAAGAGCAAAAGTATATATTTTCAGAGCAAATTTGATGAATATCTCTTTTAAGGTAGAGAGTTTAGAATTTGCAATACATATATGCAATTACATTTTTTCAGTGAGCATGTTTTCCTCATTAATGATTTCTGATCTTGACAAATGCAACAAAATATTCAGACAAGCTCGTTTTCTTTCAGGTACAGTTGGTATCAGTAAATATAATTTTAAGAAACTGAAAAAAGAACATGCCCTCTCAGTGCACCTACAGGATTTTGGGTTAATGTTCAATACAGCTGAGAAAGTCTGGCTTCCCTGTATGACGATATTTTTTGGACAGCCATAGTAACTTCATCAACATAATTACAGTGAGTTTGGGATACCTCTGTATATAAGGTTTGCGAGATGCCATGGATTCATGCCCTTGTGGAGGGAGATGTCCCCAGAAATCAGGAAAAGCCAGGACATTGAAGCCTGGAATAGATTTTGTTTGGACAGCTGCTGTTCGATATGATTTGGGCTCGTGATGGGGGATGGAGGCACCGTGTTTCCTCAGTAATCTGTCCACTATAGTCTGTCCACTATGACATTTATCTCTTCCGTGCTCTTCCTTATCCTGCTCTAGCAGGGATTTGTCCCTCCTAAAAAAAGGAGAAAAATGAGAGTTCATACTATGCAACATTGACAAAAACGAAAAGGTGAGGAGACAGAAGAGAGCAGGAGTCGGCTCGCAAGCAATCTACAGTATGCCTCTTTCAGCGTTACGCTGTGGCTTCCTGTGGCTTGGGGAGAAAAAATACAGTCTTGCGTGGAGATGAAACTGTTGCCAACGCTGTGCTTGCTAAAGAACAGGTGAGTTGCTGAAATGCTTTGCTGTATGTGTGAGAGAGGCTAGATGCTGAAATCTTTCACACACACAATCTTTCACCGGAGTGTCTGAAGACCAATGACCTGAAACACTCTAAGACCCTGAGTCTTTCACTTTACATACAGTATTTTCACAGTGATGTTGGAAACAGTGTCATAGTAACAATAAAGGATTCTTATTCTTATTCTAAGCTGCACTATCTAGGTGTTTAAAAATCTGAAAATCTTGTATTCATTTTAAGTTCTGTTATGAGAATTTTGTCCTCTTATTTCAGCTGCTGCATTTAGGGGTCACCACAGCAGATCATCTTTCTCAATCTCCTTCTATCCTTCTTATCATCAACTGAGGCACCATGTCTTCATTCACTTGATCCAGAAGCCATATCTGTCTACCTATGTTCTATCTACCTGAAAGATACCAAAAGATATACTCATCATATACTGTATCTACTATTGCTCCTCTGTAGATTGCAAATCATCTCACAGACAACCCCGCTTGAGCACTGTCCATCACTTTGTATGGTTGACCTAAAGAATTTAAAGGCATCCCTTCTCATTATCTCTACTTCTTACATCCTCACCTGACCACCTACCTCCCTCTCATTCCCACTGCTTCCCATTAGTATGATAGTGAGTATCCAAACCAGTCACATGGGAGAAAGGGGTACCCAACAGGGCACTACTTCAGGCAGCAGTGGCTAAATTAGTCGAGGACTTCATTTGGCCAGAGGCAGAGGCTGGAGAATCTAGAGTATCTAATTGGTATCAAAAGAACTGCTTTAAGATGGTTTAAGTCTAATCTGTCAAACAGATTTCAGTTTGTTTATGTTAACGATGTATCCTCTATGCCAGTGTTTCCTAACCAGTATCATCAGAAGTCATCAGGTGTGCCATGGAACCCGTCGACAACTAATGGCCAAACGTGGGGTGTGCCATGACATTTTCTATAATGTTAAATGTGTGCCGTGGCTGAAAAAGGTTGGGAAACACCGGTCTATACGCACAAGGGTTAGGCATGGAGTTCCACGGGGTTCAATGCTTGGACCAATTCTGTTCACCTTTTATATGCTTCCTCCAGGCAGTATTATCAGGAAACACTCTATCCATTTTCATTGCTATGCGGACGGTACACAACTGTATCTGTCGATGAAGCCTGATGAAACTAACCAACTATCTTAACTCCAGACTTGCCTTAGGGACATACAGTAACTCAAAGTAAAAGTCAAATCTATTATCAATTCCTATATACGTATAGACATATAGGGGGCTAAAATTGCATTCCTCTCTCATCCACGGTGCAAACAGGATACATAAAGTAAATACACAAAGAACATGAAATGTAGGGATCAGTGTGGGGGGAGTACAAAATATTTAAAAAATGACAAAGTGCAAATCCAATGGCAGTGCAAAGTATAACGGCTGTGCAAATGGAAGTGCAAATGTGGCTCAAAGTAATAGAAGTGAGGAAGAGTGTGTGTTGGTGGCTCAGTTGAGTGAGGTAGGTGAGTTGAGTGAGGTAGATGGCTGGGTGTGTGGGATGGTGGGGGGGTATATTACAGCAGTGTTGGAGGGGGCAGAGTAAAGGG
>OMPJ01045767.1:0-17305 GCA_900312935.1 Carapus acus | reverse complement strand
GAGTAAAGGGGGGGAAGCTGGGTCAGTGGTCAGGGTTTGTAGTCTGTGATGGTCTGAATCCAGTGCCAGTGCCAGTGCCAGTGCCAATCCTGGTGTCTCTGCTGTCGCTGAAGCGGTAGGCTATCCCTTTGGCGTACTGCCTCTTTGCCTCTTTGATGCCACGGTCCAAGTTGGCTCTAGCTATTCTCAGGGAAGCCTCGTCACCTGCTCTGAACGTG
This sequence comes from Carapus acus, assembly GCA_900312935.1. Lineage (NCBI taxonomy): Eukaryota > Metazoa > Chordata > Actinopteri > Ophidiiformes > Carapidae > Carapus > Carapus acus. The sequence goes on along the minus strand of OMPJ01045767.1, from coordinate 17,087 downwards.
GTGTTCTGGGCCCTCAGTAACCTGTGGACTTCCCCTTTCGGCCATGGTTTCTGATTAGCCCGCACTGTGATGGTCTTGGTCCACGTGACATTATCGATGCATTTCCTGATGTAGGCAGAAACAGACACTGTAACTGTGTCTCATGGGGTGTAAAGTCTCTTGTTTATTTGTACTCAGGTGTGTGTGCAGCATGGGAGGTAAAGTGTCTTGTGCGTTGTGGTGCGTATGCTGCATGGGGGGTTAAGTGTCTGGTGTGTGATGGTGTGTATACAGCATGAGGGGTAAAGTGTCTCGTGCATTGTCCCGGGTGTGTGTCCTTAAGCTCTCTGCCTGAGGATGAGGTGATTTGTGCGTTGACTCGAGTTCAGCGCAGTGATGGCTTGGGGGAAGAAGGAGTTCCTGTATCTGGCAGTCCTGGTCCTGATGGCCCGGCAGCGTCTGCCTGAGGGAAGCGGGTTCAAGAGGTGGTGGGCAGGATGGGTGTTATCTCTTGCAATTGCCTCAGTTCTTCTGAAGTAGCAGTCTGTGTAGAGGTCTGTCAGGGAGCGGAGGGGGCAGCCAATGATCCTCTGCGCCGTCTTGACCACCCTGTGGAGTATCTTGTGGATGCTATCGATAAAGGAGCGGTACAAGGTCACAAGCAGCCTCTGGCAGATGTTGTCTCTCTTCGGCACTATCAGAAAGTGCAGACACTGCTGTGCCTTCTTGATGACGCAAGTGGTGTTTTCTGACCAGGATACGTCAGCAGAGATAACGGTGCCCAGATAGGTGAAGGTGTGGACCATCACGACTTGATTTCCGTTGATGTAGATGGGGGCCGGGTCTGTCCTGATCCTGCTGAAATCCAGTATGATTTCCTTTGTCTTCCTGGTGTTCAGGAAGTGGCTGAGCACCATTCGGACAGTCTCTGGACTTCGTCCCTGTGGGCAGACTTGTTCCCTTTCCCGTGATCAGGCTCATTACTGTCGTGTCGTCCGCAAACGTCACGATGGTGTTACTGGGATGGATAGGTAGGCAGTCCGTAGTGTATAGGGTGTAGAGCATTAGGATCAGCACACAGCCTTGTGGGGAGCGAACGCTCTGTGGACGCAGAGGTGGAGGTGTGGGGACCCAGTTTGACTGACTGGGGTCGGTCTGTGAGGAAGTCCTTGATCCAGTGACACGTGTGTATGGGGAGTCCCAGGTCTGCCAGTTTCTGGATCAGGATGTCGGGGATTATAGTGTTGAATGCTGAACTGAAGCCGATGAAGAGCATCCAAACGTAGCTCTCCTTGTTTTTGAGGTGGCTCAGCGGGGGATTGGGGGAGGTGGTCTTTAATGTGTTGGAGGACCTGTCTTTCTAGGCACTTGGTGATGATGGAGGTCAGTGCCACTGGTCGATAGTCCGAGGGGCTGGTGGTGTTTGTTCTCCTTGGTACAGGGATGAGAGTGGCAGACTTCATGCATGCTGGGATGGTGGCTTGTGTTAGCGACCAGTTGAAGATGGTGGTGAAGACCTGCACAAGCTGGTCCGTACGGGCTTTGAGCATCTTCCCAGGAACCCCATCAGGCCCGAATGCTTTCCTGTGGTTGACCTCGCTGAGTGTCCGCTTCACTTGCTGTATCTGTACTGTCATAGGTTGGTGGCTGGGATCTGGTTGGGGGAGGGGTGGAGTGGCCGCAGGCTGTTGGGGTGGGACTTCAAAGCGTTCAAAGAATTCATTGAGATCCTCCACTTGTGCAGCGCTTGGGCTCCCAGATGTGTTTTTCTGGCCCCTGAAGTTGGCAATCTGCTGGATTCCCTACCAGAACCCTCTTGGGTTGTTGTTGGAGATGTGATCCTCTATCTGCTGCCAGTAGTTGTATTTGGCCTTCCTGATTCCTCTTTTCAGCTCTAGCAGTGCTGTGCAGATCTTCGTCTCCAGACTAGAAGGCAGCGTTTCGGGCCCTCAGGAGTGCCACGACCGGGGTTTCTGGTTCCCCCACACGCGGATGTCCACAGTTACAGCCCCTGTCCAGAACTGTATGTAGTCTATCACAGCCTCAGTCTGAACAGCGAGGTCCTGATCTTCAAAGACACTCCACTTAATCTGAGAAAGGCAATCCTGTAGTTCGAGGAGAGCATTCTCTGGCCATGAGGTGATTGTCCTGGTTACGCATTCTTTGTGAGTGAGGTGTAAGCAGGAGTAAGGAGCAGGGAGAGGTGGTCAGACTGGCCTAGGTGTGGTAGTTGTATGGCCCTGTAAGAGTGTTTGGAGTATTTGCCCCTCTGGTTGGACACTTAACCTGCTGAAAAATCTAGGCAGCACAGTTTTCAAATTTGCCTGGTTGAAATCGCTGAAGTGTGTTTATGGTGTCAGACAATACAGCGAGAGCTATGCTAACGTTGGAATGTGGTGGTATGTAAACAGCCGTAAAAAGCACTGCTGTTAGCTCTCTGGGCAGATAGAAAGGCTGTGATTTAACACATCCATCCATCCATCCTCTGCTGCTCATCTGGGGCAGGTTGCGTGGGCAGCAGTCTCAGAAGGGAAGCCCAGACTTCCCTCTCCCCAGACATCTACACCAGCTCTCCTGGGAGGACCCCAAGGTGTTCCCAGGCCTGCTGGGAGACATAATCCCCCGAGTGCATCCTGGGTCTTCCCCGGGGCCTCAATCCATTGGGACACCTCCCTAGGAAGGCGTCCAGGAGGCATCTGGAAAAGATGCCCCAGCCACCTCAACTGGCACTTCTCGATATGGAGGTGGAGCAGATCTACTTTGAGCTCTTCCCGGGTGACAGAACTCCTCGCCCTCTCATAGGGTGTGTCCCGCCACCCTGCGGACGAAGCTCATTTCGGCCGCTTGTGCCTGAGATCTTCTCCTTTCAGTCATGATCCAAAGTTCATGGTCATAGGTGAGAGTTGGGACATAGATTAACTGTGAGGGTCACACTTGTGCCGCTGCTGCACAGATTCGTCGGTCGATCCCCAGTTCCGTTCTACCCTCACTTGTGAACAGGACCCCAAGATACTTAAACTCCTCCACTTGAGGTAGGATCTCGTCTCCAATCTGGAGGTTGCAAACCACCTTTTTCCGCTTGAGAACCATGGCCTCAGATTTAGAGGTGCTGATTCTCATCCTGGCCATCTCACACTCGGCTGCAAACCACCCCAACACATGCTGGAGGTCCTGGTCTGAGGGCGCCAACAGGAAAACATCATCGGCAAAAAGCACCAATGCGATCCTGTGATCCCCAAACTGGACCTCTTCCAGCCCCAGGCTGCGCCTTGAAATCATGTCCATATAGATCAAGGGATTCAAACTCATTTTCACCGAGGGCCACATGAGCGTGGCCATGGCCCCCAGGGGGCCAGATGTCAATGGCAAGTTTTAAGGAGTTATAGATGTAATTTGACGTGAAATGTCACAGCTCAATTAGAAATCTCTAATATTAACAATTTTTTACATATTCAACTTGCAAATATCCCATTTGAATAGATGTAAAAAATATGTCAGGGCTTTGCTAGTATTCTATCACAGATCCTTGAATTTTATCAGAAAAAGAAACCCAATTAATCAGTTAACAATCAATCAATGGATCAACAACCTGGTTCCCTTCTTCCCTTCTTTTATAATGTGTGTTTCTGGTCAGGGCACAGCTGCCATGACTTTACTAGATACATGATCCACATGCATTTTGGGAGATGTAGTTTTTGAGTCAATGCACATTCAAATAAGGGAGTGTTATGTTGAGACGCATCGGGCTCCATTCGGCCTGCGAGCCTTGACACCGGTGGTATATAGAAACAGTCACCCAAGAGCTCGCAGGCCACATTTGGCCCCCGGGCCTTGAGTTTGACACATGTGATATAGATAATGACTAGGACCAGTGACACAGGTCAGCCAACATGTACTGGGAAATAGGTCTGACTTACTGCTGGCAATGCGGACCAAGCTCCTGCTCCGGTCGTATAGAGACAGCACAGCCCGTAATAAAGGGCCATGGACTCCATACTCTCGGAGCGCCCCCCACAGAGCACCACGAGGGATCCGGTCGAATGCCTTCTCAAAGTCCACAAAGCACATGTAGACTGTTTGGGCAAACTCCCATGATCCCTCCAGCACTCTGCGGAGAGAATAGAGTTGGTCCAGTGTTCCACGATCAGGACGGAACCCACATTGTTCCTCCTGGATCAGAGGTTCTACAATCTGCCGGATCCTCCTCTCCAGTACCCTGGAATAGACTCTCCCGGAGAGACTGAGGAGTGTGATCCCTCTGTAATTGGAACACACCTTCCAACCCCATTCTTAAACAAAGGGACCATCATCCCAGTCTACTAGTTCAAGGGTGTTATCCCCCACTGTCATGAGATGTTGCAGAGGCGTGTCAGCCATGACAGCCCTGCAGGCGCTTGATGGTTTGCCAGAACCTCCTCGAGGCCAACCGATCGTCCTTCTCCATGGCCTCCCCGAACTCCCCCCAACCTGGGTTTTTGTTTCCACCACAGCCCGGGCTGCCATGCTTGGCCTGCCAGTACCTGTCGGCTGCTGCCTTAGGGGACCCACAGGCCAGATGAGCCTGGTAGTCCTCCTTCTTCAGCTGGACGACATCCCTTACTTGCTGTGTCCACCACCAGGTTCAGGGATTGCCGCCACGACAGGCACCAGGCCTTATGGCCACAGTTTCGGACTGCTGCTTCAACAACCTCTCCCAGATGTTCCCAGCAGACCCTCACGATGTGTTTGGGCCTGATGCGTTTGTCCGACTTCCTCCCCTGCCAGCAAATCAAACTCACAACCAGGTACTAATCAGTTGACAGCTCTGCCTCTCTCTTCACCCGGGTGTCCGAGACATGCTGCCAGAGGTCAGATGACACGATTATAAAATCGATCATCCACCTCCGGCCTAGGGTGTCCTGGTGCCAAGTGCACGGATGGGTTAACCCTTATGTTCGAACATAGTATTTGTTATTAACAAACTATGACTAGCACAGAAGTGCAACAACAAAACACTGCTCAGGTTCAGATTTAGAAGGCTGTTCCTCCCAATCACATCCCCCCAGGCACTACTGGCATTACCCATGTGGGTGTTTAAGTCCTCCAGTGGAACAATGGAGTTTTGTGGTTTTCGGTCAGACAGATATAACGTGGCACTCGATGTTCTTGATGCCACTTTGAAGGACGTCGGCACATATGTCTGCTGAGCCCTCAAAATAAACAAAATTCATCTCAGACAGGGAACCATTGTGGTGTTAGAAGGTATCAGTCAACCTCCCTGGCGGCAACATTTGTGCTGGACATATTCAAGGGATTGAATACACTGTATTCAGGGGATTGAATACACTGTAAAATGAAGGGGTACATTTACAGTATGTCGTTTTCAGGATTCAGGATTCAGGAATCTGAATTGTCATTTAAGCAATTCACATCGTGTTAAGGAAATACGATGGGTGCTGAGTTCTGGCGCAAGTACATGTACAAGGTGTTAGAACCGTCACAAACCATTTTTTGTCAAGGTGCAATGGGCAATCGTCGAGTCAGTCTGCAGCTGCCACTCACGGAGATGAGACCAGATGTGGATTCTTCCACACATTCCACTCAGGTGCCACATGAAGCTTTTAAACCAAATCAGATTTAATTAAAGTCAATCATTGTTTTGTTTTTTTTCCCAGAAGACTGCACCTTCAGGCCATGTACTGTATGTTTGCACAGATCATCTCTAACGTCGTCCTTCTACAAAATGTCTTTGTGTGCAAATCGTGGCAGCAGCATCTACAGTAGTTGTGGCACTCCCTGTGGTAAGATGAGATGCCACGGCAGCTTCCCGTGGCAGCTTCCGGTTCACTGTGGCAGTTTCCGGCGGCAGCTCTGCTTGCCGCGGCAGCTAAGGCGCACTTGCAGCAGCATCTCCTGACTTGCCAATCACTTTTATTTATTTAATTTATATTTCTCTGTTCCCAAAGATTTGAGGGTGGAGGGTGTATTTTTTTACCGATGTGTTTGATAAGATTAACAATGATGTAAGTGGTTTAACCATTACTTGTCACAAAATAACCCAATTTGTCGTTATCAGAGCGCCAATTGGCAAGGCCTATTTGTTTAATTTGTGAACGCTCCAGCCTCTCTGTCTCTCTATCCTGCCCCTCATTCAGTGTGGCATTTACCTGCTGCGCCTGCAGCTGTAGGCAGTTGCCGTTAGTTGCCACATATGATAGCTTATCACTTTTGATTTCGATAAGGTTTCTCTCTCTCCCTGCGTGTCCTGTTACAGCCAATGGTTATCAGCTTCCTCTCATCAGTGCATATTTTAGGCTACATGTAAAGATATAGGCCATCTGGATGTAATATCCATTATTTCACAAATTTATCAACAAATAGCATTCCTCTGGCAGTTTGATTTTGTGCATATGCAGCCTTGATTCCTGAAGGTGACATAAGGCATCGGCTTGTAATGAGTGTGAGTAAGTCCCCACAACCCCTTCTTATGCATGTTTTATTCCCCCGTTTCATCTGCCAGTCTCAACACCACAGCTATTAGGACACTATTAAGCTTAGTGTACCCCACTGTTATTTTATTACGTATCGGCTTTCTCAAACTTTGCAAAATGTTTGAGTCCTCTTTTGTCCACCATTTCATCATCATTTGGACACCAGAGGCTGTGAGCAACCTGCAGGACTGTTTTGCAACAACTGACTGGAATGTGTTCCAGGCTGCAGCCACAGGGGATGACTCTTCTGTCAGTGTAGGAGACTGTGTATGTGACTGGGTACATAAGCACCTGTGTTTAGAACATCATACCCACCAAAAGAGTCAGGAAGTTTCCCAACCAGAAGCCCTGGGTGAACAGCGATGTACCGAGCTTGCTGCGTGCTCGCTCAGCTGCTTTCTGATCCGGAAATGCAGCTCGGAAATGAGTACAAAGCTGCAAAGTACAAGCTGGAGAAGACCATAAGAGCGGCCAAAAGACAGCTCAGAGAGAGGATGGAGGAGTTCTTCTCTCATGCTGACCCCAGGAGGATGTGGCAATGCCTGGACCATATCACTGACTACAGGACCAGACCCAGAGCCAACATTAGCTCTCAAGACAGCCTGCCAGACGACGTCAATGCGTTCTATACGTGCTTTGAGAGTCCCCCCTCCCCCACAACTACCCTGGAATACACACAGACCTCGGCCACGCAACTCCCCACCACCATCTCCATACACCATACACAAACACCTCAGCCACTAGTAGACCAAACCCCCATAGCTTCTCCATGACTGCTTGCTTTAAATCTATAAATCCAGTACTGCCGATGTCAAGCAGTCTCTTACGGCTGTACGTCTGCCTTGCGGCAGTTAGACGCGGCCAACACAAACACATGCACGATGAATCACAGGTTAAAAATATGTAAGCTCGACATTTTCAGGAGAGAGAGTGGCCCCTGCATCCGCACGTGCCGCCTTCTTCGTTCCTGACATAAAAATGTGGATGACTTGTAATTTTCTGTACTGAACTTAGATAAACCTGAGGCAATTGTTGTTGGGCCTAACCCCTCAGATATACACTTTGTGATGATATAGCTACCCTGGATGGCTTTACCTTGGCCTCCAGTACAACTGTAAAACGTCTCGATCAGGCCTGGCCAATCCGCGGCTCCCGAGCCGCATGCGGCTCTTTGCCTGGTTTCATGCGGCTCTTTTACGTTCATATGAACATTTGTGTTTGTGTTTTTTTTTTGTGCGTGTTCGCTTTGCTTGAGTTCAATATGGTATTTTCGTCAAACGCGCAATGCGCATGAGGTGAAATTCCGCAAAGCAGAAGGGGCAAATCCTTTTGAGTAAACAATTTGTGTCAATTTTGTACAAAATGGCAGGGAAAAAATGCACAGCTAAACGAAAATATGAAGATGAACACAGGATGTTTTTAACAGAGTGGGAAAGTTTATATTTTTTTGTTGAATGTGATGGCAAGCCATTCTGCCTGATATGTCAGACGTCATTAGCGCATTTCAAAGCTTCAAATCTTCAGCGCCACTTCAGCTCACTCCGTGCTAACATCGACAAGGAATTTCCAATAGGGACTGAATTTCGCAATCACAAGTTGGACACTTTGAAAAGTCAGTGTTGTAAGTGAAAAACGCTATTGGAAATTATTATGTTATTGTTTGTGAACTTTGTTGAACTGAGAGTTTGTGTGTGTGAGACAGTGCACACCACGTTCATTGTTGAAAATGACTGGCCTGTGGTCTTAGTGTAAAAGTCAATTTCTGTCATTATCATGTTGGTTTGTGACACGATAATGTCACACAATAAATTTGGCTGAGCAGAGGTGTGTGTGTAAGAGGAAGGGATGGGGTAATGTTCATGTGTGCCCATGTGTATGATGTGGCTCTTTGCGGTCTCAATAAAAAATGTGTCTCTTAGTCTCTGACTGATTGGCCACCCCTGGTCTAGATGTTATCTTTGATCAAGATATGTCATTCAACTCACACATGAGACAAATGTCAAGAACCACCCTCTTCCACCTTCGTAACATCGCCAAGGTTAGCCACAAGCTGTCTTTAAAAGATGCTGAAAATCTGGTTCATGCTTTTGTTACCTTCAGGCTAGATTACTATAATTCTCTATCATCAGGCTGTAGCAACAAGTCGCTAAGGCCTCTCCAGGTGGCTCAGTATGCTGCCGCACCTGTAGTGACAGGAACTAAGAAAAGAGACCACATTTCTCCTTCATTAGTTTTTCTGCACACGCTGTCGATAGAATTGAGAATAGAATTAAATGATCGGCACCATCATATCTTAAAGAACTGGCGGTGCCTTATAATCCAACCAGAACACTGGGATCCCAGAACGCAGGGCTACTTGCAATCTCTAGAATTAGTACAAGTAGGATGGGAGGCAGAGGCTTTAACTATCTGGCTCCTCTCTTACGGAACCATCTTTAAGTTTCAGTCGTGGGGACGGACACCCTCACTACTTTTAAGATAAGGCTTAAAATTTTCCTTTTCAATAAAGCCTACAGTCACACCTAGTTATGCTGTTATAGATTTAGACGGCCGAGGTCTATTATGATGCACTGAGCCTCTGTCATTTCCTTCACCACTCTCCCCTCTTCCTCTCTCTCTAATCTGTATAGATCCATGCATGATTCATGCATATTACTAACTTGGCTTCTTCCTCGCAGATTTTGTATCTTGTGCACTGCAAATCCGCAGACTGCAGCCAGAGCATGACAAGCGGTGACTGACGCACTGCACTGCACGTACCGCCAAAGCATCTGGGTCCTGCTCCTGATCCACATGCTGTGTTTATATTTACACATTTCTACATACATCCGCCCTGAGTACCTCAAGTCTCTAGATGTTGCAGGGCTGTCATTGCTGACACGCCTCTGCAACATCGCAGTCGAGGATAGTGCCCTTGGACTGGCAGACCGGGATGGTGGTCCCTCTGTTTAAGAAGGGGGACCGGAGGGTTTGTTTCAATTACAGAGGGATCACACTCCTCAGCCTCCCCGGGAAAGTCCATTCCAGGGTACTGGAGAGGAGAATCTGGCCGGAACAATGCGGGTTCCGTCCTAGCCGTGGAACTCTGTACCAGCTCTATACTCACCGCAGAGTGCTGGAGGGATCATTGGAGTTTGCCCAAACAGTCCACATGTGCTTTGTGGACTTGGAGAAGGCATTCAACCAGGTACCCCGCGGTACTCGGTGGAGTGCTCCGAGAGTATGGAGTTCATGGCCCCTTATTACGGGCTGTGCGGTCTCTACACGACCGGAGCAGGAGCAGGGCTGCCCTTTGTCACCGGTCCTGTTCATTATTTATATGTACAGGATTTCTTGACACAGCCAGGGGCTGGAGGGGCTCTAGTTTGGGGACCACAGGATCTCATCGCTGCTTTTTGCAAATGATGTTGTCCTGTTGGCACCCTCATCCCAGGACCTCTAGCGTGTGCTGGAGCGGTTTGCAGCTGAGTGTGAGATGGCTGGGATGAGAATCAGCACCTCTAAGTCTGAGGCCATGGTTCTCGACTGGAAAAAAGTTGGTTTGCACCGTCTGCATCAGAGACCAGATCCTTACTCAAGTGGAGGAGTTTAAAGTATCTTGGGGTCCTGTTCTGGAGTGAGGGTAGAATAGAACGGGAGATCGATCGACGGATCGTTGCAGCGGCGGCTGTGCTGCGGTCGATGTACCGGTCCGTCGTGGTGAAGAAGGTGCTGAGCCAGCAGGCAAAGCTTTCTATTTACCAGTCGATTTACGTCCCTGCCCTCACCTATGGTCATGAACTTTGGGTCATGACCGAAAAGACAAGATCTCGGGTACAAGCGGCTGAAATGAGCTTCCTCCGCAGGGTGGCGGGACGCTCTCCACGAGATAGGATGATGAGTTCTGTCACCCGAGAGGAGCTCAGAGTAGAGCCTCCTCCACATCGAGGGGAGCCAGCTGAGATGGTTTGGGCATCTTTTCTGGATGCCTCCTGGACGCCTCCCTCCCATTACCGGCATGTCCAACTGGGAAGAGGCCATGAGGAAGACCCAGGACGCGCTTGCATTCCCACTTGGCCTGGGAACGCCTTGTGGTCCTCCAAGAGGAGCTGGAGGAGGTGTCTGGGGAGAGGGAAGTCTGCGCTTCCCTTCTGAGACTGCTGCCCCTGCAACCCAGCCCCGTATAAGTAGCAGAAGATGGATGGATGGATGGATGAATCAGCTATGTGGTATATTTCCGCTTTGAACAGTATATTATATCACATTTCACTGATATGATGTATATCTTAGTACTAGACTTGTTGGGAGTTTTTTTAGCAAAATTTTAGTACATGACCATCTTAATAAGTCTAGATTCTCCTTGTGCAATATTTCGAGAATTCCACCTTACCCTGCCTCTCTTCTCGTCCTCCTCATCTCATGGCTGCTGCCATGGACGTTGGCGGTGGTGTGAAGGCAACAGCCCTCTACATCTTCAAAAGTTTGTTCTGTAGTCATATGAAGTTAAAAAAAAAAAAAAAAAGATTGGTACGAAACAAGGGAAAATGTAGCATAGATGTGCAAAGCATTCTTCTTTTTGGCGCGATGTCTGAAATCCCTCCTGACCTTCAATTGGCTGAACTGATTCGGACCGACATGAATCTGTCCTCATCCCGTCATTACCAATAGGATGAAGGGGAAAACTGTTGAACAAAATGGCCTCCTCATCAGATGTTGTTGTACTCTCTTCTGATTCTGAGGACAAACTCAATTCCTGGATCATAGTCCACACAGATAACACACACAGCACATCAAAGATCTCAAATGTTCAGTGAATAGATGTACAAATGAATACAAAAGACAGCCATGTCAATATTGACTTAAGCAAAATGTGTCATTTAACTTGATCTCCCAAATACACCACCAACCTCTCCCCAACCCATTTCCTGTAACAACAGCAGCAGCCCATTTGAAGAACATTTGGATTTCTCCAAGGCATCTCCAGCCACACTTTTGCTTGTCCCCTCTTCTGAAATAACAGTCATGCCCTTTTGTATGTGAAGTTTTTCACTGACCTGGAAGTTGTGCAACAGTTCAGGACATAGATGTTCATATGTTGTCCCCAGTCCTTGTGGTCTGTCAGGATCAGGATTAAAACAAAGTTTGTTCAGGTCTGTCTCCAAGTCATCATCCTGCAGTAATAAAGATGATAGAATTTACAAACAACATATTTGAGTTCACTCATTATTTCCATCACTGACAATAAATCTGAACAACCCTGAAGTAACATTTGATTAGTCATTCATACTTTGTAGATGACCTATCATGCAGATACGTTAAAATCTGAGATAATACAATGTTTGACAAAAAGTCATTAATGTGACCCATTTTCTGGTTCCTATGTGTCAGGACCCCTGTCGGGAGAGGGGTTCTGTTTGACTGGCCGATTGGCGTGGGAGCAGTTGTTTCCTATTTTAGTTAGTTGATTGTCAACTAGGGGTTCTAAACGCCAGCCTGCCTGCTCCTGATCCTGCCAGATTCTGGAATCCGGATTTAACCCCAGGTTTAGATCTTTGGTTCACTCTGTACGTGCCTGCCTGTTTTTCCCCTTGAGGTATTTGAATGCCTGCCTGCCTGCTCCTGATCCTGCTGGGTTCTGGACAGTCTGAGGTTTGGATCCTCTGTTTACTCTGTACCTGCCTGCTTTTGCCGTTGATGGATTCTGATTGCATGTTCTTTATCATGCAAGGTTCTGGATTCCTTATTTTTGCTCAAGGTTTTGATCTCCACTTATTTTTGGCCTTTCTGTTTTTTGACCCTGCCTGTTGGTGGTCCCTGCCCAAGACTCCGAACAACCGAATTGAAGATCCCTAGCAAACTTACACCTCCCCAAGGCAACTAACAATAGCTCCTGACAATAGACTTTTTTCAAGTCTTCAATTGGCCAATAATAGCCTTAGTTTCCTTTTCTCAGCTGCTGATCAGAGTTTGACCAATAGCACAACTCTGGAAGGACATTGGTGTCTTCATCTTGCTCTGGCTTGCTCATCAGACACTTGAACACTAACGCTACACACACCATGATGTTGCCCAATTATTCATTTTTCTCTCAACTGCACGTTGAGGGATGGCCACAGCAGATCATCTGCTGTCCTCCTGTCCTCTCTATGCCTAATCCTTTGCATTCTCAAATCTTTGTACTCTCAACAGATACACCAACAATGTCCGCTCTCACTACATCAATGAATGTCCTCTTTTTACATCTTTACATTTGTCTACCTTGATTGGTCCTCTGATGTGCGCATTTCTAGCCCTGTCTATTGTGGTTACTACCAATAAAAACCTCAGCAGCTATACCAGTCATCTGGACTTTCTAACCTCTCAGTTGATGATCCAAAATCTCAGTGGAAAGGCAATATGAAGAATGAGGTGTGTGAAGAGGGAGAGCGGATCTTGGGATCACCCTCAACGTAAACTGAAACTTTTGAATTGAGTGTTGTCTGATTGATATTCAACCCTTTCAACTCAGACCTTCGTCAGCGACATAAACTGTCGATAGATTATGCAAATGCTGAAATTATATTTCCATCTGCAACTGTGCCTGTCGACCTTGTGCGGCATGATTTAATGTATAGGTTGGGAAGAGCTGCTTTCCTATTATTACATGTTATATGATGCTTGCTCCAAGGGACTCTGCGTTCCAGAGTCAGGTCCCCTTTTCAGCAACCATAGTGAAAAGATTACTGATGTCACTACTCCCAATTATTATGTTGTGTGTCCTCCTGGGCACTGGGTAGTGTTGTCCATCAGGGTGTGGTTGTCTTCCTTCTTTTTTTTCCTGCGCCCGCTGGTGTATTGCGATCTCCACATGTTGCAGCCAAGTTCTGCCTGTTTCACTGAAGGATAGATCTTGTGAGCGATGTTCACATTCATGGAACGTTTTGGACGCCGGGTTGCTGCAGGGACCCAAGGCAATTTACTATTTTTTTTCCTGTTGGAGAGAAGGTTGTTGTTTTGTTTGATTGTTTACTTGAGACAGGTCAGCTGAGTTTGTTTCGAGTGCCCTTTTGTACATTGTTTTGGACTGCTCCTACCTGATGCCGAATGACCCATGTTTTGTGAGTTTAAACTGAATGAATGCATTTGTGGACTGAGACAGGCTGTAATTGTTTATGTTGCATCTGGGGTCCCCTAGCCTGGGACGTAACACTGGGAACATGACACTTCTATCTTACAGTCTTCAACATCATTCTTAAAGTGAAATTACAGCAAATTAGTCATTGTAGGGATTGCATTTTTTATGGTTGTTAGGTGCATTCACCCAAATGTAGCTTTGTGTATAGCGCAAGTTATCTCAAGGCGCTTTCCAAAGTGGAGCCAGTAGAGCTTTGCACCCTGTAGATACTCAGTCTATAAGACGAACACAGAGACCCAGCATGTCTCCCATTCGCAACAGCGGCGAGCAAAAACTCCCCTTTAAAGGGAGAGAACCTCAGGCAGGCCGACAACTGCCTTGACCGGTTGGCTCGACAGAGACAAAGACAGAGACAGGTATATGGATGCAAAGCAGTAGATGCACAGCATGCCGATCAGGAGCAGGACCCAAATATTTGGAGGTCCATCATATCTGGTCGTGTGCTAGCTGCGGGCTGTGGGTTAATGAAACACAAGATAAAGATGCCGGGAAGAAGCCCAATCAGTAACATGCATTTAGGAGACATGGATGCAGATGAAGGATAGATGCAAGTGAAGCAGGGAGGGGGAGGAGAGAGAGGAGGAGAAGAGAAAAGCTCAATACATTGTCTAATTCTGGGCGCATAACGCCCGGTCACTGTAACGGTAGGACTGTTAGACTACATATCCCATAATGCTTTGCACCTATGGCGAGAGTCACACTTCCTTGGGGGGCTAATTAAAGGAGTTCTGACAGAAGTCCAGCAAGCCCCGTGTTCTTATTATACATGGTGTCAGAAGCGGCGAACTGCAAGTCTCCGCGGTATTTTCAAGAGCAGTATAGGGCAGTTAAGTGACGGAAGAAGTTTTCGTGCAGTTTTAGACCGAAAATGACCGGCAAAAAGACGACGGCAGATAGTAGCTAGCTGCTAGCGCACGAGCGGTGCTTGGATACCCCAATTGGCGCGTGTTGGTGGCAGAGGGAGAACTGGCGGAAGAACTGCAGGGAGACGGCGCATCAAGTTCGGATTCTGAACGTGAAGAGACGAGGGATTCAGCAACGGTGATGGCGACCACTGTGCAGTTAACTCCTCCAGAGCCATTTGACTTCTCATGTCCGACAGATTGGCCAAAGTGGATCAGAAGATTTGAAAGGTTTCGTGTTGCAGCTGCTTTGGACTGCAGAACGGAGGAATATCAGGTGAATTCACTGTTATACGCAATGGGAGATGCAGCTGATGATGTTTTAGCGGTTTTGCCATTAACTGCTGAAGACAAAAAGAATTATGAAGCTGTTAAAGCGGCGTTTGAGAAGGACTATGTGGGAAAATATAATGTGATCTTTGAGAGGTCACAGTTTAATTCCAGATGTCAACAAGACGGTGAGAATGCCGAATCATTCATCACAGCTGTACACAAGCTTGCAGAGAACTGTGGATTCGGAGTGCTTAAAGATGAACTCATAAGGGACAGAATTGTCGTTGGCATAAAGGACAGAAGACTTTCAGAACAGCTACAACTGGACTCAGAGTTAATACTTTGTAAAGCCATACAGAAAGTCAGACAGAGTTAAACAATAAAGAAGCAATAAGCAATACTACATAGCAGCTCGGGGGAAGACAAAACATTGAACATGGACATTGTAAGGACGAACATGCAAAAAGGAAGAACTCAGACATGGCATCAGTTAAAGAAGGGCCAAAAGCCAGTTTAGCAGGTCGAAAGAAAGTGCGGCTGCTGTGGTCGTAAGAACAGACACTCGTGGAAAGACTGCCCAGCGAGAGAGGTACAGTGTAGAAAATGTCAGAAAAAGGGTCATTTTGCTGTAGTTTGTCGCAGTAGTGAAGCTGCAGGATTACAGGAAGTCACAGAAAATCAAGACGACACAGACGATGAGGATTGCGTGTTTCTTGGACAAGCAGGCACAGACACATCAGAACCCTGGGTTGCAAAGGTAGAACTGAATGGGACAAAAGTGGAGTTTAAACTTGACACTGGGGCAGATGTTATGTCTATTCCAGAGAAATTGTACAAACCCAAAAGAGACGGTAAGCTGCAGAAACCCAAAAAGAAACTTCTAGGACCAGGCAATCACCCACTCAAAGTTAAGGGCTGTTTTGGGGCACAGTTGGTAGCGAAAGGACGCAGTACGTCACAAGAAGTCTACCTGGTGTCAGGCCTAGTGCAGCCACTGTTAAGCAGACCAGCCTGTGAGGAATTGGGGTTAGTGTACAGAGTAGACACAGTCAAGGAACCTGAGACAGATTTCAGAGCAGCGTACCAAGATGTGTTTCAGGGTTTAGGCAAGCTGAAAGAGCCTTACCACATAGAACTAGAACAGGGAGCCATACCAATAGCTCTCTCTGCCCCACGACGTGTTCCTCTCCCTCTCAGAGATGCAGTGAGAGAAGATTTAAACAGAATGGAGGCGATGGGAGTTATTTCTAAAGTCACTGAGCCTACGGAGAGGTGCTCAGGCATTGTTGTCATTCCCAGACCAGACAAAAAGCCACCCAGAATATGTGTAGATCTCACACCTCTGAATACATCAGTGTAAAGAGAACACCTTATCCTCCCAGCAGTGGGTCAAACACTGGCTATGAGGAAAGACGCTAAAGTGTTGACAAAGCTGGATGCCCGGATTTTGGCAAATACCTCTCACACCAGAGTCACGGCCCCTCACAACATTCATCACACCGTTTGGGAGGTATCAGTTCAACCGCCTTCCCTTTGGCATAGCATCAGCACCAGAACATTTCCAAAGGAGAATGTCGCAGATGCTGGAGGACTTTGATGGAATAGTCTGTCATGCCAATGATGTGCTTGTATTTGGTAGAGACAGACAGGACCATGACCAGAGACTGCATCGCGTGCTCCAAAAGTTCCAAAAGGAGGGCCTCACTCTCAACGAGAAGTGTGAGTTTGCCAAGGAAGAAATTATGTTCGTCGGACACAAAGTTTTGGCGAAAGGCATTGAGGCTGACCCTAACAAGGTAAAAGCAATCCAGCAGCTGCCACAGCCCAAGTGTGTGGAAGATGTACGGCGTCTCATGGGCATGGCTAATTACCTCGCTAAGTTCATGCCACAGCTGGCCACGATATCCACACCGCTTAAGGAGCTTCAAAAAGAGAGAAATGAGTGGATATGGGCAGAGCCACAGGTAACAGCGTTTCAGAAACTAAAAGACATACTAAGCTCTCCTGAAGTGCTCGCTCAGTACTCTTAATACAGCAGACACAAGAGTTGCTGCAGATGCATCCCCGTACGGGATCGGAGCTGTACTCACACAGAAGCAAGTAGACGGCATGTGGCAACCAGTGACATACATTTCAAGAGGGCTGACAGACACTGAGAGGCGCTATGCGCAAATAGAAAAGGAGGCGCTCGCGGTCACATGGGCATGTGAAAGACTTTCGTCATATATCTCATGGGACTACAGTTCACACTGATTACTGACCACAAACCCCTCGTCCCTCTTCTGAGCACGAGGGGTTTGGATGACCTTG